>JAEQBH010002108.1:0-306167 GCA_016808115.1 Tetrastigma voinierianum | reverse complement strand
TGGGTATTCTTCACTTTATCGCTGTAGTCCATAGCTTGTAATTAATGATTTTTAATTCGTTTCGTAGTGTATGAGAATATTCATTCCTCGAAATGTCAGCTTATTTTTGGGAGAGACATTCAAATTCCCATTACTTCTTCATTAGATTACAAATAATTTCAATATATATATAGTTATTTATAATATTTGAGTAGAAATTAATTAATATATCAAAATAAAATAAATCTTACTATATAATTATTTAAAAATAAAATAAAATATATATATATATATATGAAGAGATATAAAGTGAGTAAATATTTACTGTGTGTCAAACATTATTGTGATATTTTCTTTCTTGTTATGAGTAAAGCCGGGTATGGTTTTTAAGAAATCGCCTCTGAAAAGAGCCTTACAATTGGAGTTATCACTCTTGCTTTTCGGGAGAGAATACCAAATTATATTTACTTTGGCAGAGCTGTAAAATAATTTCAATATATACACTGTTTGTATCGCCCTTAAATCCATGTTCTCTAAATCATCTTATCGATGCAGTTCTAAGAACTATCAGCAATGACTCAGGAAAGACATATAGACACTCGAAAAGTGTTGCCAGAAATAAGATGCAGAGTTCGATATATAGCTGGGAGGCTTTGCTATAGAAGATACAAGAGTATAATTCGATAAGAAACTTGCTTTTGCTCTTTCTTTCGCTTTTCGTCTTATTTACTATTACTTTTTATTCATTGTTGAAGAGATTGGTGGATGATGGACATGTGCTGTTTTTTTAGCATTGGTGGTTATCTCTTAACTTTTTTTGAAAATAAAAATAAAAACTTAAAATAGTCGTTATATTTTCTCTTGAAAATGTTATAATGAATATGAAAATATCTTTTATAAGAAATATAATAATGTCGTGCCAAGCATTTTTACTATGAGTACTTATTTTATCGTAAATACAGTTTTTCTTTCACTTAGCCGTTATATTTGAGAAATTATTATTTATTGAAGCAATTTCAAAGTTATAATTAAAAATAAATAATCATTGTTTAATGAAAGGGTGGTGTAGAAGACAATATTTAGCCTTGTTGTAAAATTAAAAATAAAATAAAATATTTAGATCTCTCTCATCAATCAAATATATAGTAATAATTTTCCTCATCAAAACTTCCATCATAATCAGACATGGTCTTACATTGTAAAGTCATTTCAAAATAGTCAAACTGAAAAGAACTAATAATAAATGTTATTTATAAATTAAACACGATACAGTTTGTAAAGGAACATTACATACTGATCAAATTTTCAATTCTGCTCGCTGATAGTTCTGACTTTGACCTGTACCAATAATCGAAGCTTCACAATTGTACCAATGATAATGTAGTCGAAGAATTTTTTCCCCATCTTCGCATCGATGGTCCCCTGTGTGTTCCCAATTCTTTTCTTTAAGTCAGTCTTCACGATCAAAAAACACAAAGAGCGCAGTGTGCTGAATGAAATAGTGCCGTTAGTGGAGTTTTGTTCCTGGATACAGGCAGTACAGCCTAGAGCCTCCATGCTTTTCCGGAAAATTTATTATTTCGCAACTGGTCTGGGGTCTTCTTCTTTCTTTCTGTTTTGGATTTGATCGATCAACACCGTCACTAAGAGTTCTATTTCTCATCCTGGGAATGAGTCCGCAGCTTTTTCAGTTGAACTTCTGGGGTCTTTCTTCTTCTTTGTCTTGATTGATTTAGATCAACACCACACACTGCCACTCTCTATTTCATCCGAGGACTGTGGAACAGAGCTTGCTGCAGAAAAACTACCAAACTCATTCCCAGAATCCTCAGATGAAATAGAACTCTTGAGTGTGAGTGTTGATCCAAATCCAAATCCAAAACAAGAAGAAAAAGAAGAAGAAGAAGACCCTAAGTTCAAGTTGCAAAAAAAACTACCAGACTCATTCCCAGAATCCTCAGATGAAATAGAACTCCTGTGTGTGAGTGTTGATCCAAATCCAAATCCAAAACAAAAAGAAGAAGAAGACCCCAAGTTCAAGTTGCAGAAAAAACTACTAGACTCAATTTTCCAGAAAAAACTAATGGAGCTCCTAGACCACACTTTCTTTTGCTTATAATATCCACGGAACAAAACTCTTTCTTTTTCTTTCCTTTTCTTTTTTCCGTATTTTTTTTTATTTTTATCTTTAATGTTTTTGATCCATTTAGGATTTGGCTTAAAGAAGAATTAGGTTTCGTTTTAAAATGTCCATGGTCTCAAAAGATGGGATAGGTTTTCTTAGTACATTTATCATTAATTTTAATCAAGATAACCTGCATTATTGAATTTTGATTAAGCTGTTATGGGGGTCTCAAATTTATCAAGTAGAATTAGAGAATTAGAGAATTTTGATCAAGTGTAATGTTTATTTCTAAAAATATCAGTGTTTAAAGTTTTATCTGATCATATTTGTATTAATGCTTTAGATTTGAACATTACAAATTCTAAACTTTTTTATTATGCATCATATTCTCTGTTGATGACATGATGGAAATTTGGTGAAGAAGAATTGTCTATTGTACTCTATTTGATGGAGTCTAAATATTTATTTTATTTTTTACTTTTCTTTATTTTTCCTTACAAAACTAAATATTGTCTTTTACTATCCTTTTCATTAAACAATTATTATTTTATTTCTAATTATAAACATTATTTAAAAATTACTTCAATAAATAATAATTTCTCAAAATCTATAACCAACAAAGTTCAAAAATAAATGTTTACTAAGAAAAGATGTGATACTCGAAAGTAAAAATCTTGGGGCACATTTATTATGATTTTTTCTTATAAAAGATTATTTAATCTATTTTTCCCTTATTCATCAAAACAATTTTCAAAGAAAGTTGTAACAGTATTTTCTGAGTTTTTTAATTTTTTTTTTTCAAAAAAAGTTAAAGGACTAACCAAGCCCTAAGAAACTAAAAACAACACATATTCATCATCCACCAATATCTTCAACATTAAGATAAAAAATAACATTAAATAAGACGAAAATATTTAAAAAAAACTGAAAGAAAGAAAAAAAAAGTTTCTTACCGGCATATTGCCCACTCTTGCGCTTCCTATCTGACAGAAGCCTCCGCAATATACTAATCAAACTCCTCATGCAGCCCGATTAGCCTTTTTCAAGCCCGATTGGCCTTTTTCAAGGTATCTTTGTGATCTCTTTCCCATCATTACTTATAGTTCTTCAGCTTCATCAATAAGATGATTTTAAGGGGACATGGATTTTAAGGCGGTATATATATTGAACATTGTAATCCTAATTAAGAAGTAACACAATTTGAATTACTTTCCCTAAAAATAAGGTGATGCCCCAAATTTGTAAAATCTTTTCCAAATTGGATTCATTTAAAACCATATACCAACTTATAACAAAAGAAGAAGAATATCACAATAGTATTTTATTTTTGTAAATATCTCTCATTTATATATATATATATATATATATTGAAATTATTTGTAATCCTAATGAAGAAGTAAATATAATTTGAATAATTCTCTTCCAAAATAATACACGCCCCCCCAAATTTGTAAAATCTTTTCCAAATTGGATTCCTTTAAAAAACCATACTAACTTATAACAAAAAGAAGTAAGAATATCAAAATAGTATTTTAATTTTTAAATATTCCTCATTTAATTCTTATTTTTAAATATTCTCATTTTAAATATAGTAAAGATTTTTAATTTATTTTGATATATTAATTAATTTATACTCAAATATTAGAATAACTATGAATTGCTTATCTCTCCTCAATTGAAGAATTCATGAGGATCTTCAACTCCAGATGGAACTCCAGGAACCCGAATTCCCCATTCGAATTACCCTTTCATTAAACAATGATTATTTTATTTCTAATTATAAACATTCTTTAAAATTACTTTAATAAATAATAATTTCTCAAAAATCTATAACCAACAAAGTTCAAAAAAATGTTTACAAGAAAGATAGGATACTGTATAAAAAATCTTAACACATTTGATATTATAATTTTTCTTTATAAAAATTATTTAATCTATTTTTCCCTTATTCATCATGCTAGCTTTTCAAAGAAAGTTGCAACAGTATTTTCTAAGTTTTTAACCATTTTTTTCAAAAGTTAAAGGACTAACCAAGGCCTAAGTAACTAAAAACAACACGTATACATCATCCACCAATATCTTCAACAATAAGATAAAAATAATAGTAACAAGACAAAATATTTAAAAAAATGCAGAAAAGAAAGAAAAAACAAGTTTCTTACCTACGATTGCTCCACTTTACGCTTCCTATCCGATAGAAGCCCACAACATACTAATCGTTCTCTCATGCAACCCGATTGGTTTTTTCAGGTGTCTCTCGTGGATCTCTTCCCATCATTACTTAATAGTTCTTTAGCTTCAAAGAATAAGATGATTTTAAGTGGGACATGGATTTATAAGCATTTTTGCTGCGGTATATATTGAAATTATTGAATCCTAATTAAGAAGTAAATACAATTTGAATTATTCTCTCCTAAAAATAAGGTGATGCTCCCAAATTTGTGTACCTTTCCAAATTGGATTCCTTTAAAACCATATACCAACTTATAAACAAAAGAAGAAGAATATCACAATAGTATTTTTGTAAAATATTATTTATATATATATATATATATATATATATATATATATATATATATATATATATATATATATATATTATTGAAATTATTTGTAATCCTAATGAAGAAGTAAATAGAATTTGAATTATTCTCTCCCAAAAATAAGTAGATGCCCCCCAAATTTGTAAAATCTTTCCAAATTGGATTCCTTTAAAACCATATACCAACTTATAACAAAAAAAGAAGATCACAATAGTCTTTTATTTTTGTAAATATTTCTCATTTATATATATTTAAAATTATTATTATTATTATATATAGTAAGATTGAATTTATTTTGATATATTAATTAATTTGTACTCAAATATTAGGAATAATTATGAATTAAGTTTATCTTTTGACTCAAGAATTCATGAGATCTTCTAACCCGCATGGAACCTAGGAACCTCAATTCCCCATTCGACGACACTTAAGATATATTCTCATTTGAGGCCATAATCGCAAAGGAAGACGAAGAACTGTTGCAAGTATAATGAGATCTATTCTCATACCCGCCATACACCAGGCGAGAACAGACTAAAAATCGCATCGTTAAAATCGATCACATGCTTTCAGGACTACAACGACAGTTATAAAGAATACCCAAAATTCATCATAAGAAAAAAAATATAAAGATAACTAAAACTTTGTCCCTAATGAAATGTAAAACAGATGATAAAAAAATTAACATTAGAAAATTGGGGGAAGATAAATTTAAGGCTGCTGACAAGGAAATGAAAATTAACTGGAATTCATGGCACTGGTTTCAGAAACAGTAAGGAATTTAAAGAACCGATTCAAAAGGCCAAATGATTAAAAAGGCAGAAGATGAAATCAACAACCAAAGAAATAAATAGAAATGATCAAAACATATACTATTTTTATTAACTGGGACAGATAAATAAATAAATAAATAAAACGACACCTTCGGATAGAAGACAACAGATATGCCTTAGAGCTCCTCCATACCAGTTCTATGGTGAGGGCAACATGGCTTGTAGATGCTCCCGGCTACCCTCAATCCTGGCAGCTGCTAATTGAGTAAGACTGGAAGCTTTTCGGACAAATCTGAGGGATTCGTGAATTTCTTGATACGAGTCGTTCTTCTACTTAATTTTTGTCTCTTGCTCTCTCTACATTCTTCACATCCAGGTGTTCCTTCCACTCAGATCTGCTCTGTTACAATTAACTTCTTAACACTTTGAGATTCATCAAGTCCGGTATCTGCAGATGTTGAAGAAGAATTCGGAAGCTGCAACAATCCTGAAATAGAAGCCTTCAATTCTTCAACATCAGCATTGCTTTTAGCAGTTTTCCAGATAATATCTTAGAGGCATACTGAAGAGTGAAAAAATACTTCGGTTTATGAGAAGAAATACTTCCACCTGTCAGATCAACAGAAGATTCGATAGCCTCTCGTGACGCTCAAACCTCGGCGTCTGGCTACTACTCCTTCAACTCCTACGGAATTCCATAAGTCTCATGTCATGAGACCCATACACGTGCAAAAACGACCACTGCCTACACATCATACCATAAATGTATATTTTATACAAATGATTATTTACAATTGTTTTTTATTACAATTTACTTAAACTCGGGTCTCTTGCCCATAATTTTACAAAATACAAAATTCAAGATAAGGCCGCCATATTTCTTCATTTAAGATCCCCGTGACGGTCTCCATCCCCAAAACAAGGCCTTCTACTCAAAAAATATCTCATCATCAAGCAAAGAAAGTTCAAGAGTGGGAATTTCCCTACTCGATTACTTCCCCACCCAAGTGCAATGCAATGACACACCAAACATTGCAACACATGCGAGGTTACTTAGTATGGGAGATTGGCTGAGTTCGCAGACATAGAGCGAAGATATAATAATAACATGTACAACACAGCTAAGCACAACCGCTACTGCCTCGGGAATGTACCTCACACTCACACAAATCAACATGTTATTCACCCATGGCAACAACACCATCACACAATCACACAAATTCCGCGACCGTCCAAAACACTCTGGGATTTCTTCAATCTATTCAAATCTTTTGGAATCGAAACTACGTCATCCACCTCAACAAATCCCCATCCATTACAAGACCCTTAAAGAAGTTGAGCCAGCAGTGGCAAAACCCTACCTTCCTCCGAGCCGTTTAAACCCCAAAACCTAGACCCACGCGTAGTCCTTGTCGTGGGGAGCACTTTGTTCGTCACGGCCAACGGTCCGATCGCCGAATTTTAGAGAGAAGCGAGCTTCCTCTCTCTAAAAACCCCTCTCTTCACTCTCCTTCTACGGCTCTCCCTCTCCTTCCTCTCCCAACCGATTTGGAAGACTGGGCCGGGCATGAGTCCTTCTATGCCAAGTGTCCATTTCTCATCGGGACCACGGGGATTACACCCTTATCCTTTATCCATCTAACTTCTGGGGATTTCCCCAATCTACATCATGCCACGCTGGCCACCTATGACCCAAACTTAAGCTCAAGTTTGACTCCTCCCATATCTTGACACGTACTTTTAAGCCACTTCATAAAGTCGCCACTGTCTCCGCACTCTCTACGCGTCAAACACGCGAAATCACCCGCCTCACCCGACGCGGGTATTAGATTTCGCGAGACGATTCCAACTCATGCCGTCGCTTCGCCATTCGAGATCTAGAAAAGTTCCGAATTTTGACCAAAATTACCATTTCATCATTCTTTAGGAAATCTGGATTTCCCGGGGTCTCACAGTCTCTTCCTCTTGTCTAGATCAATGATAGGTCCATTCCTATCCATAATTCCGCTAAACTATAAGCTGCCTTACATATGCCTGAGGGTAAAAAATGCCAGACTGTGCGAGTTCCATAATGAGTGGTTGTGCCGTCAGTCCTAAAATCCCAGAATCACATGTTGCCCACTGACCGAAAACACAGAGCAAACAAGTCGATGAGCTCCACAGTTCAATCCACTTCAATGAAGATCTTAGGCATGGACTGACTTCCAACCAGCTTTTGCCTATCCTCACTCCATTAGAGCCTTATCCAAGCGCCTCCAGCAGCTTTTGCCTCGCTATGACATGGATAGTCGACGGCAGCTTTAGCAAGATTATCCGCACGATTTTTGAATAGGGAACAATGTGATGAAAGACAAGGATGGGCAATGGAATCATCAAGCACTTTATCTGCAAGAGGCATAATTCGTGTTAATTCGATCATATTTATACTAATATACTGACGCAATAATATTCGTTAACCCAAACTCAACACGAATAATAAACGTGTCAATATTCGTTAACCCAAACCCAACACGAATAATAAACGTGTCAATATTCGCTAACTCAAACCTAACACATTTATTATTCGTGTTAGGCGGGTCAACACGAATATGATCCATTTAATTTGATTATTTAAAATAATGAGAATTATAATTAATCATCTACTTATATTTAACAAAAACCTATTAAATTTAACAATATATTTTTTAATTCTTATTATTTAAATTAATATGAATTATAATTAATAAATCCATATTTAACACAAATAACTTATTAAATATGTTAATTAATTAATATAATAATTAAATCCAGCCAATCTGTGGTCAAATTCACTGCAGTATATAAACACGACATACCCATTTATTAAAACGCTGCTGTATGCATCAACACCTATCATTTAATTCCAACACGATTATACTCAACTCAAACCCATAAAATTCTATATCAGACGTTGCTCACGTACGAAATCAAATTTATGTCAACCCTATCTATAAGCACGGTAGAACCTCTGGCAGACGAATTTTGTCTTTCTTGTATCCTCGGATACCTTTGATAAGAATCCCCCATCATTTGCAACATGAGATACCACACAGGGGGGCAAAGGAAAGCAATCCAAAGCGACAAATGTATCAGATACAGCTTATTTAAAAAATGTATTTTTTTTAAAAGGTGTACTTATTTATTTATTATTTACTATTATTATTATTATTATTTTAAAAGAAAAAAAAAAAAGAGAATTTTAATGCCTACATTGAATATTTGTTTGTTGAAGTCATGATGTAAATCAAGCCCCTCACGGTCTAGTTTCAAGGCACTTTCCATTTATACCCCTATTTATTACCACCAACCCATGTCCACTCGTTTGCCTTTTTCACCACCTATTTATTATTTTAAAATAAAATTTAGATGTAACATTTGGGAATAGTATTTCAATTTTAAATGACAAAAATATCATATTCGTTTTTCATCCATAAACACCAAAAAAGCGAATAAAAGGCAAAAACGTATTTATTTTATTTTATATTTTATTAAATAAAGTATATTAAAATTATACATTAATAGTAATTTTTTATTAGTCATTTTATTTGAGAAGTAAATAGTTATTATTTTATGTAAATGATGAATAAGGGAAAAATAGATTAAATTATTTTGAATAAGAAAAAATCATAATATCAAAAGTCCTCGAGATTTTAGAGTATACTGTGGTCCCCTATCTTTAACAAGAAATATTTATTTTTCTAATTTCAAAATCAAGAATATAAACTTTCTTCCTATAGATTTTTTAGAAATTATTATTTAGTGATGTAATTTTAAAGAATGGTTATAATTAGAAATAAAATAATTATTGTTTAAAGAAAGTTATAGGTAAAGACCACGTTTTATTTAAAGGAAAAAATAAAGAAAAGTAAATATTTAGACTCTATAAAATGATTTATTTAAAACTTTAAATATAATTTACTTATTCATTTATATTATATAGATTAAAATGATTTTTAAAATAAATAACAAGTTAAAAATTTAATTAATTTATATTTATTAGTTTTTATTTTCTTATTAAAAATATCAAGCATTAGAAAATAGTAATATTATTCCTTGATACTTAAATTAGAATCAAGCACAACAAAAATACAAACTTTAACCTGCTTTTATTTTTACTTTATCATTACCATGAAAGCAAAAAACAAAGTTCTGAAACATGTTGCAAAAAGGTGCAAATTGAAAACATTTTACGTATCGGATAAGACCTGCTCATGGAGATTGTCTAGTTCTTCCACTCATCCTCTATGAATTCAAAGCTCTTTTATCTTTTCTTTTCCTTGTTATTCATCCATGCAATGTGATAAAAGCATGTTTCTATTTGTGTGAGAAACATTCATACTATTTAATTTACCTATGAAGCTTTCTCAAAGTTACATTTAATTTAACTATTTTTCGTTATTAATTTACTAAACATGTTTAAATCTTTCTCATGCGTGAAACCCTGTAAAAATCCAAGATTTTGACAAGTGGTAAAATAGAAATTTCGGTTGAAATTCGGAATTTTTCTGTATCTCTATGACGAAACACTTCTCCCCGCTGAATCTCTGTCTCACTAAATTTAGCTACCACATCGATTGATTCGAGGTGGTCGGGATTTCACGCTGAGGCGTGAGGTGCCTATTTATCACATGACATGATATGGATGCCATTTTTGGCAAGGCCATGTGGTATACTATTAAAAGGAATGGCTCACAATGAGCCATGTATGGGAAAGGGATCCCACTTACCACATCGGTACCCACGTGTCATTTATCATGAAAGTCGAATTACGAATAAAAGAAATGCATTTAAAGGGAGAAATGACACCTCATGTATAAATGTGATACTTCTCCCCATTGACACTAGATTGATTTCTCCAAATTGGAGGAGAGAAAGAAAAAGAGAAAATGAGGAGAAAATGAAAGGAAAATGAGAAAGGAGAAAAGGAACGAGGAAAGAGAAGAATTCGTAGAGAGGAGATGCAGTGGCCAAACATGGAGAAATCCTGCAGAGAGAATCGCCCGACTTCTCTAGATTCGTAGGCGATCCAACCGTCAGATTCTTCAGACAAGAAGGGAAGTTGTTCTACACGGAGACAACGCCATGGACTCGGTTTTGGAGTTTCTTCAATCTCCAAGAGGTAGGATATTTCCTACTTGGTTTATTTTTAGCCTAAAGGCTTTATAATGGCAGGGTTGAGCCAGGAGGCCATAAGAGGCCATGCACAGTTCCAAGCTTTGAAATTAAAGGGTATGAATTTCATGACGGGGTTTGACAAATAATGACCGTGGAGTTAGGGTTTGACCAGAAACCGAAAGTTTCTAGGCAGTGGTGGTTTTGTTGCTGAAAATGATGCTTGAACCCGACTGTCTCATGCTCACATGGGCCATGAGGTACCCCGCTGAATGGTCCTACTCTTGAGACCTTGTTGTGTGTTATGGCTTGCTTGAATAACATGCTATGTGGAATTGTAATACGATGCATGCTTTTGATGGCTATCATTTTTGTAATGAGGTAGATTATATGTATAAATTATAATTTTTGTTCATGGTGTGTAAATGTTTCATGTAGTGTTCATTCATGCATGTAACATGAGGAAAATGCATTGGCATCATGCATTTCATATGTACCTGGCCACATCGCTGCTAGGCTCGGGTGTGGGCATGCATACCTGTTGGTGAACGGGTCGCGAACCCAAAATGACAGCTCAAGATAGAGATTTACTAGAGTGTAAATGATCAAAATGATAAATTACATGTTTCATGAGCAAGTTTGCAGATCCTCTCAGGTGAAAGTCCCAAATGTTATTCACTGCTAGACATGAATCCCGACGCATGTTCTCGTGGAAAATGTTGAAAAGGCGTACGCGCCCTACGGTATAAACCCGAAATCCGTGACCCACAAAATAAAGGAAAAAGATCTGATAAATAAATCGAGGGTTTTCCAATGGTTTACCTGGGTGTGACTGTTTAGTCACACTGCAATCCAAGTGCGAGTGAGTTCATGACTTATCATGAAGATGAGGCCAGATCTCACATGCATGATATAGACATTTCATATAGAAAATAATTGTATGGAATGTGATTTATTGTTTATATATGCCACAGATATATTTGAAGTGGGAGAATCTGTGAGAAACTTTCTACTGGGGCGATACACCCCGTCAGTGGGACCCTTCGTGCACGTGAGACTATCCCAGTGGAGACGTATTCAAGAGGAGTGTGTTTTTGAGAAGAAAGCCGAAATGTGGCTTCGAGTAAATATGTTGTAAAGATGTATAACTTTTTTGGTAGAACAGACATGGAAACTATAATAATATAGTTGATTATTTTGTTTTATGAGTATGGATGTATGGGCCCATGTGGCTATTTTACTCAGGTGTGTGTCTCGCAACACGAGACATATAGATTTTCCGCAGGTTGACGGTAGTCAACGGACACCCCGGGTTTGGGGCGTCACACAAGGATAGCTTAAATGATTTAAGCCCTTGAGGTTTAACTTAATGGTTACTAGTTTGAGTCCCCTCATAGCCACTGAAGGTTTACCCAACTATTAACTTCAAGGTCTTGTGAGATTAGTCGAGGTAAGCGTAGCTAGCCCAAACATCTACTATTAGAACTGGCAATCAAGGCGGACGAGATGGGTCGAGCCTACATTGGGCCGAGCAAGCCTTATAAAGCATTAAGGTCACACTCAGTCGAGCCCACCCGACCCGCTTCGCTTCAAGCCCACTTATAATCTGACTAGCCCAACTAGCTAGGTTCAAATTGTCACTCTCCTCGCCCATGGTTATAAAAAAATAATAAGTAACTAATCTTCTTACTGCATTTTTGTCAAACATTTGTTCCTTGTTTTTTTTTTTCCAAAACCTTTTTCACAATGTGGCATTTAAATGCATTTAAGTGTTAAATTCAAATAAATGCAAACCAAATGAAGGTTTTTCATAATAAGGTCCTAAGCAAAATTAAGGAATTGTTTATAAATATATAAAATATAATAAATGTAATGGTGACATCATTATTATCACGAGAACTCTCGAAAAACAGCTAATTTGGCTCTACCGCTAGCATGTTCAAAAATTTTAAATTTTCAGAAGGCAATTTCAACCCTAAGAATTAGACTAGGCCGAGTCATCATTTTATTTGGCCTCGAAAAATCGAGCCAAATTTGACTCAACCCGATTTAGCTCAGCCCGTCGAATTGCCACTTCAGATAGAGGCATGCGACATCGATTGGGGCAACAAAAGCAACAAAGGTGATTTGATCGGCTGGTAAGACGGAGATAATCCTCATGTTCATTGGGCATAAAAATGACCTCTTGAGATGGAAGTGTGGATGAGTTCCTTGAGGTGGAGCTCGAAGTCTAAGTCTTAAACCGAGGAGGATAAAAGGATTAAACCACATGAGCAAAGCAGGACGCCCAAAACCCGGGTCTCATCGACCACTCGGTGAACCCGAAACCCGTGTCTCTCATATCATGAGACCCATACATGAGTAAATGACCAACCGCCCATTATCCATACTGGCCCATACAGTCAAAACTATACATTTCATGGATCCAAGATGATATTACAGATCATCAACAATAAGATAAAACATTATATTAAAACTAGTTCGTTCTAATATATACACAAAACATGAATCAAGGCCACAGTCCGACTCGCTTCATAATCCAGGCCTCTAAGGAGCGCCGTCTGCTTGCACCTGTCCTATACCTGGAAGGGGGGTTCCACGACGGGGTGAGCTAACGCCCAGTAAAGATAAATCCTACAAGGGTTACTTCCTACCAAGGTGCATATGCAAATGATCATTTCATAGTCACGCAAACAACCGATTCGTGCAGACATGTTGTCCTATCATGGAAAGAAAACTACATGCATGTATGAGACGACAATCTACATGCCCCATGTACCGGGTCAACCTCCGACCCACCACCCAATGCAAGTGCCAATGGGAAATCATCACGAAGTCGGGCCCCAACCTCATCTGCCAACCCGTAGTTCATGTGATATTTATTTAATCGCTTTGTGTCTTTGGGCAATGTAACTTTTCTGGTCTCACCGCGGTCTCTTACACCCTCCAACATTTTCGATTTTCACCAATGGATACGTCTGCTTCCAACTGTGCTTCTGTGCTTTTCACCCGAGGGGAGGTCTATCCCCACTTACTACGCCCGACACTATTCGTTCTCCATTTTCATTTAACACCTGAACTCCAATCGACTGTCCCATTCCCAAGCCCACACACCAGCACCAAACGTTAGCTACAAATCGCACTATACACACACCCATGTAATGCGGTGTTATCGCACACCAATGCAATGCAATTTGTGCCACTGCACTCAAACCCATGACCAATGTGCATGAGGACTCTATCGACATTCTTACACCATACACTATGTGTGTGCTATGAACACTCATGTCCACGTATCACAACATTTCATATATTTAGTTCAACATCAACATACATGCGCCATAAAAGCTTAATATTCCACACATTCAAATCGCGACATCACATAAGCATGCACTACATCTTTTCTATCATTCGTTCATTCACATGTCAACACACATCATATTCAAGCTTCATATTAAACATAATTCCAACCATTACTTAGGCTTAGTAATATTACACCATATTCCTGTGTCGAGACACAAGATGTTAGTCATACAACCCAATGCATATAATTATTTCCATCTTTATCACATGTCACATACTTCACATATTCAAAGATGATGTTATTCAATTCTATGGCAATAACACACATTAGCCATTCCCGCCATAAACCGACCATGCTTCGCCTTAAATAATCCTGACTTAGTCCGTAAAGTCCGCTTTTTAAATACCACAAAACATCCAACACGCAATTCCCTGTTCAGGCCATACGCAGCTTTTGCCTCGCTATGACATGGATAGCCTGGACTTGCAGCTTTAGCAAGATTATCCGCACGATTTTTGAATAGAAGAAACAATGTGATGAAAAGACAAGGATGGTATCGAATTCATCACACTTTATCTCCGAGCACGATAAAGAACTCTAGGACGAATTTTTGTCTTTCAGACATCGGATACCTTGATAAGAACCCCATCATTTGCAACATGAGATACTGCTGTGGCAAAGGAAAGCAACTAAAGCGACAAATGTATCGATACAAGCCAATATAAAAAACCGCACTCTCCCAACCGCAGCGCAGGAAGTGTACGCCTCCTTCAATTATCAACAAGATCGAATCCACCCCGTGAAGGTTCCCCGATAAAAACAAACACCTACTCCCACAAGAGTGCGCATATATGTTCAAGATAGAACAACCCGCTTCTATAACGCCATATGATAGGCACAGCAGCCGGCAAGATCTCAAGTAATTCTCATTCCGAAAGAAGATGTATATTAAAGTTAGAAACAAGATCTCGATATCTCAAACTGATAAAATACCATTATTCCATTGCTCTACTTCTTGAGTACTTAATATATATTTTGCTCAAAGTAGGCAAAAAACACGACATGCAGAACCACACCGTAGTCACCGAAGAGCCCAATCAATGATGAGAGAAGGAAGAATCGGGACCTTCAAGATGGTGCCACTCTAAAGAGCCGCACGACATACCACTAGCCTCTTAAATGTAGGGAAGGCTCCTCACTATCAAGATCCGATATTTGAGATCACTTTGCCGCATTAACCCAAAGATAAAGAATTTGTCAGGATTTATCCCCAGATGAGTGGAATGAGAAAATACTTCTGAGAAAAATTCCTTCCGTGAGGCCCCCAAGTAATCAATAACATCTTGGTCCTCGCAGTTCAAGGCAAGACAACCTGACTCTTGTCAAGAGCTTTAAGAAATACTACAGAGGAAGAGCGAACTCAAAAACAAAAGTAGCCATAATCTCTACTAATATTAACAATACTCTAACCTCACCAAAGAAGTAGCATGAGTTTTTGAAGCATCTACCGGTTAAGATAAATCACTTTGATAAAACCAAGTCGCTTCTCAAGAAGGAACGTTATTCCCGATAAGAACTTCAAAAGGTTTTTCTTCCTCAACCATGAGGAACATGATCGGGCTAAAGAACACAATCATTTGAGGTCAGATAAAACCTCGGAAAGGGCTAAAAGGGAAGACGAGGACTTCAAGTCATCAAACTTCAAACAACATATTTTAATTCTAATGCAAATGACGTAATGCCCATACTTAGAAAATAAAGTTCGTGGTTTTTGTACATTATTTGGTTAAAACCTGACATCAACGATAAGTGTTAGGAACTTGGTACTGGCCAAAAGAAAAATGTTTCAGAATTTCGTTTTCCTCCTTTTTTTTAGCTTGGTAATGTAAAACAACCCAAGAGGGAGGGAGAGAGAGAGAGAGAGAGAGACAAAACAAGTGGGTAGTTTAGTTTAACACCCAAATCATGTCTCACTCTTGTCATTTTATGATGCGTAACTTGCATTACAAAAATGCCTGAGTAATACTGAAGCCAACAAATCGATGGGAGCGGAGCCAAGACCTTCTATTTCTTTCCCAATGAAGATGGTCATGACTCAGATGCAACCAAATTTTGCTTACTTTGGAAACAACATGGGGAATGATTTTGGCCTGTATCATGCAAAAGAGAGGCTTAGCTTTAGTCTATAGATGTTATTCCTTTGCCAAGAATGTGAGAAGTCCATGGATCACCTTCTCCTCCTCACAGACAAGACAGGACTTTATGGGAGCTACTTTTCTTTCTTTTTGAAGTGTCTTGGATGTTCCTCAATTTAAGATACTCACTAGGGATAGAATGGATCTTTTATTGTCAAGAAGTATAAAAACATTTGGAAAGAGGGGCCTTTATGTATCTTTTAGTCGATTTGAAAGGAGGGGAATGGTATTACTGGGCATGAGATTCTTATTCATACAAAGCCTTATGTATCTTTTGTTTTTTGTTTTATTTTTTGTCTATGTTAATTTATAATTGATGATCCTTGACATAAAAGTTTGAGTTCTTGTACATCATTTATTTATAGATGAGGTTGGGGTTGTTTTTGTACATCATTCTTTTTTATAGATTTTGTTCAGGTGGGTGGGTCTAGTACTTCTTTTTCTTGTTTTATATTTCGGGGAGTAAGTCATATCTTCTTGTTTCTTATGCCTCTTGGTTGCTACTTTAGCGTCTCTTTGTAATATACTGATCTTGCTCATCTAATGAAACTACGTTATCCAAAGATATAAGTTCATTCTGATGCATTCATGAAGTTCTTATCAAAAAGTGAAAGACAAACCTCAATCCATTTCTTTCGGAAGTCTTCACCACAAGGCCGTAGCTAAAAACAAAAGGCTTAGTCAAGAGCGAGCCCCGAAAGAGTACTCCATAAACTCGACCTCGGTCGCTATACAAAAAGCCGTAGCTTCAAGATCCATGAATTTAAATGCACAAGATTCAGGAAAGATGAAAGGTGGAAGTTTTCAATGTTACTTTTGAATTGAGAATTTATTTCCACAACCAAAAAAAGTACTCTTCATTAATTTCAAACAATAAATGCATCACCTGCGCTTTTGAGCTCGAGAGATTTGTCGATGGCCCGAAAAGGTGAAGTTACGGCATATCTTCCATAGAAGACAACCAGATTTGGTGAATGCAGTAGAAATCATAGTGCATTGCCAAACGTATTTAGTAATCGTGATTCAACAAGAAAATCACCTCTTTCAGACTTTGTAATCTATAGTACGCCATCGAAAGTCAACTGAGTGAGCAGACCTCTCTAGCATCCCGACAAACTCGCAATCCGCCAAACCAAGAAGAAAAATCACACGTCACATAGCAAACAGATAGTGGGAATAAATGTTAAATGTTCCCATAAAGTATAGGCCTGTGATTATTGAAATGTGTGTGAACGCAAAATGATCAACCATGTTAAAAGGAAAATTTCGCATATGCATATCTCACTCTATCAATTTTGAACACTTGAAATACTCAGGTTAACATGAGGAAATCATCGCATCATGACGTTGGATGTCGGGCCGATTGCTCAAGAACCCGGTTGAATCGCCTAAGCTTTCTATACATAACGGATATAAGATGGCAAAGTGTCTCACCTGCTTTCACCGCTTCGAATTGCTCCACAAAAATTCTACAACATTACATCTGAAATGATCATACTACAACATCCGCTAGCCAAAGAATGGAGAAAGTGGGTTGATGATAAATTTTCTTCACTATTTTAGAAGGAACAATGAAGCTCACATGAATGAAAACCTAAGGACATCAAATCATCATTACAATGCCCAATTGAGCAACAAATTTCAAGCAAAGAGATGTTTACAAAATAAAAGTGTGTGTTTATTCGATAAAACCGAGGAAAAAGTGGAAACGAATGAAACAAAGATGTTAACCAACTTTAAAATGCAATGTGATCCACTGCATTGGGTCACCAATTAAAAAAAGAAAAATAAAAAGAACAAATGGTTTGATTCCAAAATTTTATCTCAAGCCCCACAAAAGTCTCCCTCGTATCCATGCCGAACGTACTCCTGCAAGAGTCTCCTCGTGTGGCAAGTCGGGAGCTCGGGGGTAAGCACATAGTTTCCATTTTACGTAAACACTATTCCACTTCGGGGTCCTGGCTTCGATTTTTATTTATCTACACGCTCGACGCTAGCGCTTCGGGAGGTTATTCTTTAGAGTTTGTTAGACTGGCTACTCCCGCCTGTGCTTAGAGAGCCGGGTAAGGATTTCGCTTTTACCGCTCGTATTACGGCTTCGCCGATTGTCGTTTCTTTTCTCTGCTTGTTTGCAGAATGACGAGGTCAAGAAGAGACTTTCACCGTACCTGCCAGTCGCAAGGGAGTGGCCTCACCCGGGGACGCCAAGCAAAGATCATCTCTTCCTTGTCTATGGAGGAGTCGAGGCTATGAAATTCCGATGACATCACATCATGCTATCGAATGGCTCATGAGCATCATGCGAAGAGTATAACAATATATTTCACTCCGAGCAATTAGTGGCCTAAGCCGTTTCCCGCCGTCTCTAGTCAAGCAATTTTTGCACTTTACCAGAGCACCACCGGCCCTTGTTCACCCAAACGTCATTCGGATTCTGACTAGGTGTTGTGTACTGAACCTTCTTTACCAGCTTGATCTTTCACTGGTGGAGGTTTGTTTTGCTTATACCTTGAGGGTAGCGCAAGGTGGCCTGATGCCCACAGCATAGCCTAGAACCCTTAAGGTTGCAATTACATAGACTCCCACTCACCCAAGAGTGAGGCGATAAAGATCCCGTCGTGGGACCTCGGGGATCGAGACCCGTGTCTCTCCGACTTCCGCTTCGATGTTAACCATTCGATGTCTTTTCCTGGTGTGTACAAGTAATCTGGCTCGCCATCGATGTATCTTCTGTGATGCCCATTCATGTGCACGTGTTTTATTATTGTGGGTTATTTACGCAGGAAAAGGCCGAAGGGGCAAATTGGTGAATCAGCGGAGAGAGCCGCTTACGAAAAATCAAGAGGTTATTAGAGATTTCCTAGCGTAAGCCGCCCTCATGAAAGCTCTACCATGAAGAATTTGCATGATTTAAGTCGCCACCCGTCTTCCTTATAGTAAAACCACAATCTCGCCCTCTACCCTGAAATTGTGGGAAGGTAAATTTTCCGAGCTGATCCCGAGTGCTGTTCTTTCCACTGTGGAAGGAGAGCAAGGAGGCCGGCCAGAATTGCGGTGAGTACGCAACCCACGTAACCTTCCCTCACTAAACAGATTTCCTGGGCCCCGCCCCAAAGGCCCGGTAGTCGAGGGGTGAGCTGCTAGAGCGCCCCCTGAAAGAAAGGGTTCTAGTCCCGCCTCTGAGCATCAAGAAAAGCGAGCCGGATCGCATAAGGCATATAAAGGTTCTCAAGCAGGTGGAGGATTTCCTCATTTCTTGGACTTCCAATATCCTCCACCGTTCTGACTCTAAGAAGAAGAGGAAGAGGACTGGGATGTACCTGCTTGATTCAACTTTGTTGCTCTAAATGGAAGCGAGATGCCAACCCCGAGCAAGCGGGTCGATGCTCTCAAAAGCTGGTCGAGGATCTGCCACCCGCTAGACGAGGGTTCCTGAGGTGCAGCCATTGTCATCCCAGGTCCACCCCGGAGATGGTTTGAATGATAAGCCTACCGTGAAAACGTCACCTCGTGGGAGTCCGCAGAGGCTTCCCCCGCTCCCGCCGCCATCCGTGCTATCCATCCTCCCGAGCGTGCCGCCGCCGTATTAGCTAAGTACACCCGGCCGTGTAGGAGGCTGCTTCCCGATCGTATGTTGGTGACCAGATCTCTCCTCGTGGCCCTGGCCCCATGGAGGAGGTACGCTCCCGCCCGGGAGGGTGCTCAGGAGATTATTGATCAATGGAGGCCCTTCAACAGGGGCGACCGGTCGACCACTTGCACGATCCGAGACCGTGATGCTACGCATGCTCAGAATCGTTTCGCCTAGGTGCAAGGCGAAGAGTATACCATCTTAGTCCCTGCTGGTACTATTAAAGAAGATCTCCAGTAAATGATTGAAGATGAGATGCTGGTTCGCAACCGCAATTTTGCTCAATCGATGGACCTGGTGAGTTTGGAAGCACTATATCTCGTTCTAGTACTATTTCTTAGTTATTGTTGTATCATTAATATGTTTCTTCACAGGAAATTGCTGTTATCCCTAAAATGGCCTTCCAACATCGAGAATTTTTAATTCTGGCCGAGGGATGTGAGAGGCCACGCCTGGCGTTTAGCTCCACGCTTTCTGACAAAATGCCCCGAGTGCTTCCTTACCTGGCAAGGCAGTCAAAGTCGAGGAGCTTAGAGTCGGAGGTTTGAGAATTTGTTGAAAGGGCAGTTCGTGCTGAGGCAGAGAGAGATGTCGCTCGTCATGAGGTGGCAATGGGCCGATTGGAGAATCTGAGTTAGCTCCAGTCCGCAGCGCCTTACCACCTCAAGATGCCCTACGAAGGTGGAGTCCGAGTTGGGATCGGCTCAAAGAAGCTGTTGTTTCTAGAGAGGCTCGCGAAAGGTGAAGGAGGAAGTTAGTCAGTTCGACCGACATGAGCGAAGTCACAGAGCTGGGGCTAGCAAAGACGAGCAGCCGTCAAGACAGGCAGGTCACTGGAAGAGAAGAAGGCTTTGGAAGCGGAGTATGACGCTGGCTTTGAAGTCATCTTTAATTATGGCTATGGCTGCTGCGCCTTTAAACATAATATTTGTGGGAGTAAGCCTGGGATTCCATCTGGGATGCCGGACATGTCAACTCCATTAACTACAGAGTTCTTTGTTAATCCTCGATGCCCCCTGAGTACTGTTCCTGGTGAAGCTGCTGCCGCTCCAGAGGCTGACATTAGTGAGGAGGTCAAGCGTTCCTCTGCTACCAGGACGAAGGTAGATGATAACCCTGATTCTCTGTCCAGGGTAGCTGGGGAGATGGAGGAACCCGGTGCAACTGGCGAGAGTTAGGGACTGCATTCTGTGCTTGGTTGCCTAACCATGCTCCTTTGCCTCCATTCTGTGTCCCGACATTTTGATAAGTGTAACTGGACATCTTAATGAAGCATGTGTTATTTTGCGACTTTACTTATTCCCCTTATTAATCGAGTAGTTCATTTTTGCTTAGCCGGGTGATGTTGATGTTGTAATTGGCGCCATCCGGACTTTATTCTGAGCTAGCTGGGCACTAGCCATATTGGGCTGAACAAGGCAATAGCGCCGTCCGGACTTTATATTGAGCCAGCTAGGCATTAACCATACTGGGCCGGACAATGCATTAGCGCCATCAGAATAAATGAACCATAACTTGGTTCACGAGGTCCGACCGAGAAATTCAAAAGCCTTAACATCGTTTACTGGATGTGGCTACAATTCTCTACCGTAATGACTCACTACCAAATCTTATTTCTTACCCAAAACCAGTTCTGGGCGTCCAAATAATACATGACCAAAAAATAAAAATTTTCTTGTTCAAATTGCAAACTGCATCTTTCAAACACATATGTAGAAGTCTTAGAGCTCTTCTCAACTCAACCCTAACAAGAAATGAGTTTGGGAGTTTCTAAACCCAACCCATACACATAATAGAGGATTCCAAACCATGTATCTATACTTTCTATACAAATATTCATACTATAATACATACAAAAACACTAGACTTCCATACACAATTCGTAGCATCCATACCTGTGATCTTCTTTTTCCTTTCCTTCTTTCTTCTTTTCTTTTCTCTTCTTCTTCTTCTTCTTCTTCTTCCTTTCTCTTCTCTTATCTCTTATCCGTTTTGTTTTTTTTCTTCAAGACCAAAAATGAGATATTTATTTCGGCCTTTTCCTTGATCTTTATCCCCCCTTTTTATTTCACCTTTTCTCCTTTTGAGCATCCTTGACCTTGTCCAAATGAAGGAAGAAACTTCCTCCCTCTTTCCTTCAAGCCACTTGTCTCTTCCACAATTTTCCTCCTTATTTTGAGTCTAATATCTTTCTTTTATTACTCTTCGTCCTCCAACTCTCATTACTCTTAATTTAACTTATGCATATTCCTACTTTCTAAGTATATGAACTTATTAAATTACGCACTTCTTTGTCTTGAATTTTGCAAATTATTAATTTACCCTTAACTTTCTTGTATTAATTCCTGTTCTGCTTATTTTATTCCTAAAAATATACTTTTATTTTTATTATACCTCAAACATAAAGGTAAAACTGTTAGGGCATAATTTATGTTATAAATGCTGCTACACGGCTAAGGCATATAAGTTCTTCATTAGAGTCCCCGGGAACATGTTTCAGCTTCCATGTCGAAAACTACCAAAGGGCCGTTTAACCGAGTCGCATACTTTGCCATTCGGGATCCTTGACTCATTCGTTGCCATTCACTCCTACCACCAATTGGGAATCACTCCGAATTATAAGCTTGTGGGCAGATAGTGCAGCTGCTAATTCAATCCCAACCAGGATGGCTTCATATTCGATTCATCACCAGGTGTCAAGCCCAAACGTATAGCTTCGCCTCTCGATTCGCCCTCACCCTAGAACTTTAATTGAGGGCCAATGTCGACCCCTGTTTGCCGAGATGCCCCGTCTACACTGAGGGTCCACCAATTTGATCGGGTAGAGCTTGTTTCAGGTTGGGGGATTTATGCTAGAAAGTCGGCCAGGACCTGCCCCTTCTTAACCAACCTTGGCTTATACAGATACAAGTTCTTATAAGCCAAGTCCACACGTATCTCCATTGCTTCGAAAGAACACAAGTTCGTACAGGTTCCCTAACGGTCAATCGAGATAGTATTGAAACAAGAACTTCGTCCGACAACTTGCTGATATGACTTTCTCCCTAATCAGATATGCAATACTCTCTAAGGTCATCAAATTGCTAATGAAGTTAATCTAATCAATAGGTTGGGAAAAGTAGGCTTCAAGCTATTACCAGCAAAAAAAAATAATGGTGGAACAATGAATGTGCTACCATAAATAACAAATGTACTACAAAGTACGACCATAACTAGTGAATGCTTACATTCACTAGTTATGATAGTACGTTCAATAGTAATTTGAACTACCTAAATCCAATTCTTCAACCCATTTACAATAATTTTCGAATTGATAACTTGAAACCGACTTCTCCCTGAGGTTTTTTTTTTAAAATGGAAAATAATAATAATAATAATAATAATAATAATAAATGAATCAGGAAAGTAGTCATCATCGATTTGAAAATTATTGTAAATAGGTTGAAAAATTATTGTAAATACTTTTCCCAAAGGTTTATATTACATTGCTAAAATTATCAATCGCAAGTACCTCCGCTGAAGAAACTGTAAGACCCGAGAAAATTCCAATTTTCGGAAAAAAGGTAAAATGGTCATTTCGGTAAAAATCTGAAAATTTTCTAGATCTTGGATAACGAAACGAACTTCACCGTTGGAATCGTCTCGCGAAATCTAGCTACCACGCCAAATTTCAATTCTCGCATACCGAATTCACATTTTCGAGGCACCAAGTGCTCCAAGCCATAAAACGGTTTGAGAGACATGTGGATGTGACAAAAAGTCACCTACTATATGTACTCCATGTGACACATGTTGCATGAGTAGAAAGAGAAGGAGGAAATGGATCGACTTAAATCGTGGCTATGTCAAAAAATCCAAGACTTGAAGACACGATGGTATTATTTGAATTGTTAATGATAATGCACAAAAGAGTCAATAGTGGTCATCTTCTCCAAAAGAAAAGAGTAAACGCAAGGTGAGAGGGATTACGTGAGGCAGATTTTTTGAGTTTTAGAGAGAAGGTGTGCCTTCTTTAGGATTCCTACATTCGACCGCCGATTCTCGACTGAGCAGTTAGTTGTGCCGCGCGGCGGATCACTCAGGGCACCGATTTGGTGGAGTTCCGACAACCCAAAAGGCATGAATCTTTCCTACTTTTATGCGATTCTTTGGCTAAGAGACATGTAAATGGTAAGGAATGTTCTGAGGCTTGTTTTAGTCGTAAACTCGGTCTCAAAAGCTTTGAATCGAGTGAAGAAAATTCCTATTTGTGTGGTCATGAACAGTAACCCTCGGGTTTCACTGTTCATGTGAATAGTGACACGTGAATTTATGGTGTGAAAATGTGTTTGGTTGAGTGATTCAAAATGAATTGCCCGTGTTTGTTAATTAGCCCATGTGAACTAATTCCTTGTGTAATTGATTGTGAATCTACATAAATATGTTTTTATGTGATTGACTATGTTAATATATATGCATGTGAATATATTAGCATGAATGTATTGAATTGACATCATGCATTCCATACGCACTGCAAATCTTAGAATATTAGAGGAGTGCATGACATGAAATGAAACAAAAACGAAAATGTTTATGAAAGGAATTTCAAGGAAGAATTGCCTTGGAGAGTTGTCCAACAGATCACTTACTTAGACCATGACTGCTTTATAAATATCCAGCCACCCGCCTGAGGGTAGTCCAATGTATTTAATCGAAATTCTAAGAGTGAGTTTTTGAGAACAAAAGCTTTTTGTTTTGAAAACTGGATATTTTTACTTTTGCATTCTGCAGAATATATGGTGCCATGGCGACGACACGGCACGGCCACGTAGACATTCGAGTAGGTTCATGAAATCGCTGAATAGATTGAGCTCACATGCATGCACTTAGCGGAGTAACCCAGTAGAAATTATCTCTACCGGGCTCTGCTCACTGCCGAGGATCACTATTTTCGAAGTACAGGGAGTGTGCACTTCCAGATTCGCCGCTAGAAGTCGCGCTTTTTAAGAAAGTCGACAGGCTCTGCGGCTGATTTTGTATAACATGTATTATAATTGTAAATTTTAATGTATGTTGAATTAAGAGTAATGTAAAAACTTTTGAACCATGTAGTATATTTAGTTGGGATATATTTTGTGAGTATTGATGCAGGGGCCCAAGTGACCATTATTTTACTCGCATGTGGACCCTGTGTGGTCATCAACAGAAGTCATTTTTCTGGGACAAAGCTCATACTGCAGAGCCCCCCGCACAAAAGGAGACTCTGCCCGATATTTGTGAGTGGTGTTGGATTACCCGACATTCACGAGTATTCCGTGAGTTGACTGATTGTCAACGGACCCCCGGGAATGGGGCGTCACAAAACCCTAGCCCTCTTCTTCTTCTTCCCAACTGAACATTCAATTTGAGACTGAAAATTCACACCACACAAACAAATTCAAATTTAAATTCAAAGAAGGTGGAATTTTTTTTAACTTTTTCCAAATCTTTAAATTTATTCAGTAATAGAAAACAAAATGAATCACTTGTTTCTTCTTTCTCCTAAACCGCCTCTTCTTCCTCATCCAGTCAGTTGAAAGCTTCCTCATAAACTACGATCAATCGACAAACACAAAATGTGACACCCCGATCCGGGGGGTCCGTTGACTACCCTCAACCCGCGGACAGGCCGTGGGAATGCCCGTGACCCGAATAATTTTCACAAAAATCAGTCTCCTTTGTACTGGGAGCTCTACCCAAACACAACTCCGCATAAATCTATCCCAAACAACCCAATATACGCTTTATGATTTAAAACTACCACTCAGCCCATAAACAATACTCAATATACATACAATTATGAATCCAACTATATACCCAATAGTTACAAGAGTTATATGTTTTTTACTCTTATACAATACATACATTAAACTTAAAAAGTTCTAATACATGTATACATCAAAGGCACAACCCTGGGCTTTCTTCTAATCCCTGCCTCAGATCTAGTCGTCTCCCCACGCTCCCATACCAGTAAAATAATATCCTCGACGTGGTGAGCTAATGCCCAAGAGGTGGAATCGCTCAAGTGGCTACCACCACCTAAGTGCAAAGGCAATGTTCCAAATGAAAACACACATTCAAGCAAATGCATGATCCTACTTGAATGTCTACATGACCAACTCCAGATCCCGAGTCCTCACTGATTTCCATCACACTCGCCAAGCCTCAGATGAAATTATTATTTTGTTTGTTTGTGGACAACCTTCGATGTGTATATATATCAATCGGGCCAGCCCGACGAATAATTGGGCCCAACCATTTTCTCTTCTAGACTCATCTCATGCACTCACTCCTATAGTCCTAGGGTGTTCTAGTGCATATGGAATGCATGTATGCCAATTCCAATACAGTCTAATCACATGCAAATATGTAAACATGCACATATCCACATAATATCCAATCACACAATCATGTCATGTAATTATCATTTCAAACATCAAAATTAGCCTACTTGACTATCGATCAAACACGAGCAATTTAATTTAAAATCACTCGACCAAACACATATTTTCACACAAAAATATATTTTTTGAGAACACTGCTTCGGGAATATGGAAACCCTCGCTATCATTCTCGAAAATTACAATTCACCTGCTCACCCATGAACCCATTTCACTACCATTCCCCGGCCCAATTTCAATCAAAACATGATTTATTCAATATTTCCAAATCCTAGAAAAACCCATCACGTGGCAAAGGATGGACACCAATGGATTCCAAAAAATTTCCAATAATTCGTCCCATGTTGGGATCACCGCACGGCCCCTAACGCTTCGACCAAAACATTGTAAAGTACTTAAACTGAATAAAACTACAGAAGTAGGAGAAACCCATCTCTCGGAGTTTGTCAAAACTCACAAATCCTGCACTCACGCCGAAGCCCTCCTCACAGAGAAAGGCCCTTCTCTTGTCCCGAAGATCGCGACGACGAATCGCAGATTTCTAGAGCAGTAAGGAGGTCCTTCTCTCTCTAAATTCCTCCATTTTCGGCCACTGCTGCTACCCCCTGTTTCCAGCCCGTTTTTGCTTCATTTAACATTGGAGAAGAAGCACTGTAGCATTTTTTTTGTCTTCTAGTGACTTAAAACAACTCCTATAATGCCAATTTTGTCCCTCTTTTCCCAGTTTTGACATTCAGCTCTACCTCGGCCATCCATTTTCCTCATTTCTATACTCATGCCACTTATGACATACGAAGACGCGGTTATATTGCGATTTTCGTCGATCGAAAATCGCTTTATAAGACCAAACGCGATGTTCGAAACGTACGACCGATCAATTTTAATTAGACGTAAATTTTACGCGGTTAGCTAGATTTTCCCATGAGACGATTCCAACGGGGCAGGAACTGCTTGTCATCCGAGATCTAGAGAATAAATTACTTAATTTTTTAATCGAATTAACAATTTTCAGAATTTAAATTACGATTTTGCCATTTTTCCGTAATTGGAATCTCGGTCTTACATTCTCCTCTCAAAGGAATTCGTCCGAAATTCAGGACAATCACAATCACTCACATGCATATGCTACGTGCACTTTATTATGCATGTAAACAGTCATTTGAATTTAACGACTAAACTACGTACCTTCATCCCTAAACAAGAAGGGATAGGTGGCCCGCATCGTGTCCTCGCGCTCCCACGTGGACTCCTCTACTCCATAGTACCTTCATCACCTCACCAGCTCACAGTCGCAAAACCCGATCACGGCTATCAACACTGCACATTGTCCCTCCTTAGTGTCCCATCCGTGTCAACCCCATCCGCCCCCAATCCACCACATGAGCCGGACTTCGAAAGATATTTCTCCCAGCGACGAGATGCCGAAACACCTCGTGACACCGACATGTCGGGCTGCACGTTAATCCCAAGACGCACCTGCCTACCCTCGAAAGCATCTCGGAAGGTCCAATGAACTCTCGACGATAGCTTCCCACGCCACAACCCGACCACTCCCTCTGGGGGCATCACCTTCAAGAAGACGTGATCCCCAACCTCTAACTCTGGCGGGTCGACGTCAAAGACATCCGCATAAATTTCTTCACGGCCCAGCCGTGAGAAGACGCCGCTGTCGTATCGCTCACCTTCCTGAGGTGTCTCTAATCGATCAGACCAACACGGAGCTCTCTCTCCCCACCCTGGTCCAACATAACTGACTCCACACGGCCTCCCGCATACAATGCCTCATACGATGTCATCTCGTATACTCGCCCGATAACTTCATAGGTGCGACTCCACTCATGCGGCAATGCTCATCCCAACTCCGCCTTCATGATCCAGACGATGCTCGTGAGCATGTCCCCATCACTGTGATAGTCCTCTCGCATTGACCATCCGTGACGCCCCAAAACCCCTCGGGTCCGCTCTGACCGCCCACAACTGGGCTAAAATCTATACATCTCGTGATCACGAGACGCATACCGAGTAAAATAGCCTCTCGCCCACAAACCAATACTCAAAATAAATATGCCAACTATATTCTCATAGTTTTCATGCTTGATCTACAAAAACATTTATACATATTTACAAAATATTTACTTAAAGCCACATTTCTACTTTCTTTCTCAAAAGCTACCTCTTACTCGCACTGCCTCCGATAGTCCCCGCACCGAAAGGGGTCCCACGACCTGGGTGAGCAAAGCCCCAAAGAGAAAGGCTCCCCATAAGGGTTACTCCCCCACCTAAAATGATATGCAATGACATATATGGGATAATCAATCACATTCCATACAATTATTTAATATTATATGAAATGTTCAAGACCATGCATGAGACGCAACCCTCACGCTTCACAACCCGAGTCCCAACCGACTCCCTCACACCTGGAATGCCAAGTGTGAATAAAACCAGTCACACACCCTGACTAAAACCATCGGAGTAATCTCCAATTTTAGTTATCAAATTCTTTTTCCTTTATTTTACGCACTGATTTTCTAAGCTTACACCGTAGGACGCCGCACGCCTTCAACATTTTCACGAACTACACGCAGATCATGTTCAATCGTGAATAACATTCGACTTTCACCCGGGGGATTCACTCCCAACTTGCCCGCCAAAACATGTAATTTATCATTTTGATCATTTACACAATCGAATTTACCTTTGATTATGTCCCATTTTTTCCCGAGTTCACGACTCCATACACCGACACGGTGAATAAACCTACTCCCGCACCCACACCCGACTGACACGATGATCAGTGCATATGAAATGCATGATGCCAATGCATTTTCCTTATGTTACATGCATGAATGAGCACTACATGAAACATTTACAAACCATGGAAAATTATAATTTATACATACAATCTACCTTCATGCAAACCATATTAATACATCAATTAGCATACATCAATATCACAATTCCACACACTGCATGTTATTCAAGCAAGCACTAACACACAACTGGGTCACCAACTTGGGACCATTCAACAGGGTACCTCACGACCCCTTCACAAACATGAACCATTTTGGTTCCAATCCTTTTCATCACATCAAACAACCATGACACCTAGAAACTTTTGATTTCTAGTTCAAACCCTAACCCCCACGGCATCAGATAAACCGGTCACGAAATCCATACCCCTTTAACTCAAAGCTTGGAACTAATCCCATGGCCTCCCTCATGGCCTCCCACAAGCAACCCCTACCATTATAAAGGCTTTAGGTTAAAAAATAAAACCGAAGAGAAAATATCCTACCTCTGAGCTTTCAGTTAAACTCCCCAAAACCGGAGCCAATGCTGCGTCCTCTCCTTGTCGAACAACTTCCCTTCGTCCCGAAAGAACCGACTACCGGATCGCCTACAAATCTAGAGAGAAGGAAGACTTTCTCTCACTAAAATTGGGAGAACAACCTTCTGCATCTCCTTTTCCTTTCTTCCTTTCCACGTTTTACTTTCCTTTGTTTTATTCCTTACTTTTGCTTTTCTTTCCTTTTTCTCCTTTCTCATCTCACCTCTTTTCATTTTCTCATCTCATTTGCCATATTTTCCCTTTTGAATCATTACTAAACGTATGCAGCTTAAAGTGATAAATTTCCTCATTTCAATTCCTCATGTGTGTGGCTCTCACTTTTCCATTAATTTTCTTTATTTCAAAATTCTCTTATGACATCACGCACTCAAGCCGGGCCATATCATGGTACCATGGGATTCTTTCCACACATGGCTAATTGTGAGCCATTTCTTTCAAGTGACCACATGGTTTCGCTATGTCATTCTTTTTTGAGGTGCCATGCACATCTCCTTACTCGCCATGTCATCCGACACCCCACGCCTCGAAAAACGTGAAATCCCACCACCCTAATCTAATGAAATTCGACGCAGAGCCACCCCTCGCGGGCACTCTTTCAACTGGTGTCTGCTTCACATCCGAGATCTGTGAAAATTCCGCATTTCATCTAAATTACAATTTTCGCTCGGCAAAATTCAATTTTCTGCCTTACACCATCTATCTAGTAGAACACCGGCATCATAGTCACCAGTGCCCATAGCCCGAAACCTTCCAAAAGTGCGCTTGTAACCCTCGTCCCATCCGACACTATGGATACTTGTACCCATGTAGCCTGACTATCTCTCGAATGTATAACCCACTTCCAAGGCTGGTTATCCGCGACTACTAGAAAATGTGCCGACAGAGCCGGTCCACTATCACCCATACCGCGGGTCATGCTTCTCGCTTCGCTGGTCCGCGGCAAAGCGGGTCACAAAGTCCATCAGACGCGTTCCCACTTCCACTTAACTACTTCCAATGGCTGAAGTAGCCCTGCTGGCTTCTGGTGCTCAATCTTAACCTGCTGACATGTGAGACATCGTCGAACAAAGTCCCCTACGTGCCTCTTCATCCCACTTCCAATAGTACCGCGATTTAAGATCCTAAGACATCTTCGTACACTGGATTTACCCAAGAACGAGAAGAAGTGAAACTCTCTGAGAATCTCCTCTCTCAAATTGGTCAACTGGGGAACCATAACCCGTCCCTTATATCAAGACTACCATCTACGTGAACGGCCCGTACCACTCCGTGACCGATCGCACTTCTGGCCCCTCACGACATCTCCGGCCCCGCCCACTCGACTTAATCACTCGTCAACAACGCAGACTGCAGGTACTAATTAAACTCCCCATAGTAATTGAAATCGTCATCAGAAATTTCAAAATTGTCCAATAGTCACACATCCTCCACTCCCGAGAAGCTATACTAGCCAACGCTCCTCGTGACTTCTCACACTGAGGCATCACCCACTACATTTTTCCTTAACGGGATGGTAATGCAAAGTGAAGTCATAATCCTTCAGACACTCCATCCATCTGGTCATTTCATATCGAGGTCCCGTCTGCGAAAATATACTTCGACTTTTATGGTTTGAGTACACGAACTCCGCCGTATGCTAGTGGCGCCAAATTCAAGGCTTAAAACTACTTCGGCCGCCAACTCCATGTCGCGCGGTGGGGTAATTCACGTGACTTCAACCCACGAGAACCATAAGCTACTACGCTCCCGATCGCATCAAACACATCCTAATCCGCCGAGGCATCAATACACCGTGGCACCTGTCCCCCGTCCGAATCATCAAGATGGGAACTGGCAAGTCTCCTCTTCAACTCCCCGGAATGCCTCTCGCTTACTGGTCATCCCACCTCAAACTGACTTCCGGTCAACCAACATAAAAGGCTTATCCCGAGAAATCAATGAATCTCCTCAGAATACTCCAAAGAAATCCCAAGAAACTACGTATCTCGAAGATCAGACTTCGCCTCTCCCAACCATCACCGCCGACCTCAATGAGACCGACACTTCGATGTCGGTATTACACCACGTGTCCCAAAATCTCACCTTAGTGCTTAACTCGCACCTCATCGAACTCGCGTACAATTGATGGGCGCCTCTCAACAACTCAGAACGACCCTCAAGGATACCATGCTCCCACTCTGGTCAGAGTAGATCAAGATGTCATCCACTTAAGACAACCATTAAACCGATCTAAATAGGGCTGGAATATCCTACGCATGAGATCCATGAATGGTCATCGGGCGCATTGTCAATCCAAAGGGCATCATCGTAAACTCAAAGTGCCCATAACGCCGCCCCAAACGCCGCTTTAGGTATATCCGCATTCCTCAATCCTCACCGATGGTAACCAAAGCATGGCGTCTATTCCTTGAGTAGACTCGCCTCAACCGATCAATTAAATGCCAATCCTTCCGTAATGGGTACCGATTCTCGAGATCGTGAACCTATTCAACTCCGTCAGAATAATGCACAACAAGGGTCTTGTCCTTCGCAAACAGAACTGATGCCCCCCATGGTGAAGTACTCGTCTAATGGAACCCCTCGTCTAATAGCTCCCGTGAATCGATTCCGAGTTCGCAACTCAACCCGGCGCCCATCCTATGCGCAGTCATAGAGACGGGCGAAGTACCGTGGCGTAACTCAATACCGGGTCTACATCCCGACGCTGGAGTGGTCCAGTAGCTCATCCGAAGAACATCCACATACCGCACACTACTCGAGGTAGATCTAAGTCCACTTCTCTCGTCCCCAGGCTCGTTAGCCACCCACAATCCGTCCCGACACTGACTCATATACCGTTCCTGGGCAAAATGTCATGCTTGCCTCCCCGAAACACCACACGAGTAGTCGTCCCACGTGTGCAGAACCACGCCACAATCGATAACAACCCAGTCGTCACCAATCCATCCCCAAGATGACATCGAACTCCGACATCCATAATCCTCGTGTCCATCGTAAGTGAGTCCCCGAGATCTCCGTACAAGAATCCTCGACAATATCCTTAGTCTCATTTTTAGTCCCTAGGGAAAATTTCACGTACAAAGGCTCCTCTAAGGCCTCAACCTCTAAGCCCAACTCTATACTAGAAGAAGACTGAATCTCCTTCCTCTTGCTTCTAACACCCATATCCGAGTGCTCCGAGCATCCTCTATTTCTCACTCTATGGTCGTGGTCGTCCCAACCACGCGAGTCTTCATATCCTCAGAAGTGCTCCCACACCCCGGCCCGAATGGACAACTTCACCCATTTCAAATCTTTAAACTCGACTCAAGCTTATGGCCACGCAATCATCAACAAATCGTGCTAGCCTCGTGAACCTAGTCACATAATTCATCATACATCGCCTCGCTTCACTCTAGGAACCCCGAGCCTTCGCACCCTAGAAGTACTTGACCATGAACAAATTCTCCAAACTCTACCCATGTCATAGCTCTAAGTCTCTAGAGGTCCTGCCCATTTCCACCATACTGGGTTCCCCACCCTCTGGCCGGAGCTGCACTAGTCTAACCTGTCGCTACGAGGTAATCTCCATAGCCTCTAGTACGTTCGATCCGCATAAACCACGGTCCGTCACCATCGGCCCTCCCCGTGAATGCTCGTAGGATGATGCGCCCTAAACCTCTCGAGGTTACTAGATCTTCCCGTTCACCGCGATTCCAAAGATTGCGAGCAGCATTTTACTATAATACCTATAGCCTCAAGAAAGGTCACGATCAAACACCGATGGTGCCTAACCAAGCACTCCCGTGAACGCCCCACGTCCTTGTCCCTGCCTAGCCATCATCATAGTCCCAATGACACGCCCACTTCAATTCAAAGCATCTCTAAGGCATAAAACACTCCGCCCTCGAGACACTAATCATACACATAAATCAAGAAGACATTGTCCTTGCATTTGCAGTAATGTGCAAGACAATCAATTTTGCATTTAAAATATTATTTTCAACAAAAATTTCATTTTTTGAAAATTTTATTTTTTTTCGAAAATTTTGTCTAATTTTATTTAATTTAATAAATTTTTTTTTTCGAATTTTTTTTTCCCAATTATTTCCAGCTATTGGAAAATGTTCCAAAAATTTTATTCATCCTTTTTTTTCTTTCTCTCCAGTACACCCCAAATAAATTTATGAAAAATTTATTTTCTTCATTTTTCTTTTAACTTTACACACTCAGAAACTTTTTAGAAAAATATTTCTTCATCATATATAATTTTTTTTCACATTTCCAAATTAATCGTAAAATCTTGAAAACCATTTTCTTCACTTTTTTTCCATTTCTTCCAAGTATTTCCGTAATACTCAACAAATATAAAATTTGAGGTTCTATTCAATTCAATTTTACAACTTGTAAAACCTTAGAAAATTATTTGTGATGATGCCTTTTCAACCTGAATCGCCTGGAGCGTGGGCTTCGTTACCGACTCGATTGTTTCAGCCGGGATGAGCGCCTCGATTGTCCGGCTGTACATTGTTTAATGTCGATCTGGCAGCTCGACGAAGACTCCTCCGCAATAACAAAGAAGAAGGGGCGGCCCACGAGGGCTTCGTCAGACGCTCCGATGCCAAAGCCCGAGATTCTTCTTAAGAGAAAAGAGAGAATTGTTTCAGAGAATTAGCAGACACTGCATCCGAATGTGTGTAAGAATGTCACGCATCTTTCACCGACGATTTACCAAGATTTATAATGAGACTAACCACTGATGGTAATTAGAGTCCTTCCCTATCGATGAAATATTTCTTATTTTAGTCCATATCTGATCTCGCACAGATATAGAAAAAAAGCGTCAACTCGATAGTCTTTCCTTATAGGAAGATGTCCAACTGGCAATGATCTATCATTATCCTTTCTTTCCCTTACGTATGATCTCGGGAATAAATAAAAATATATCTTATATTTTCTGCCAGGATGAGATGTACGGCTTATTGGATCTGCTATGGATCTTTCAACCCGTCTCATTCTGGCTTTGGGCTCAAGCAAGAATCTGACCTGCTTCCAGGTTGACATATGGGGCCCGGCTGACATGAGCCCGCCATTTCCTTCCTGCCTAGGAATCGGATATCGGGCCCATTTTTCGCCCATATCGCTTGCCCTCAGCTCTTGTATACGGCTGTCGCGTGTGCAAGGGCCTGCACTCTTTCCCCGTCCGCTATTCCCACGCCGTCCGTCGAAAAGTGGCTGCCTAAGAGATGACACGGCGACTCTTCTGCTCGCTTGTTTTTCATTCTCCTCGACTCCTCGCCCTTTCATCGACCCTCCTATCTCGGTTTCTCAATCTTGTTCCTTTCCGCCTTATTCCTAGGTCCGCCCCGCTTCTTCGTGGGTCCTTTCTGGCCGATAGGTCGAGGTTTCAGGCTATTTGTTCGCTCGTTTATTACTATTCATACGCTACGGTCCAAATCGCTCTTTCTTGCGTATCATGACTCTTCTGCTGATGTCCCATTCCCAGCAAAGGTCGTTCCCCATTGCTTGACAAATGCTTGCCTCAACCCTGCCTCCCCGAGGCGCCCCATCCGTTGGGGATATGGGTAAAGGAACAACCTGATCAAATACCCTGGCGGTTAGATTTCAATGTCGCCTTCCTAAGATGTCAGAATGGACCCAGCGTAGCTGGCCCTTTATATGGGACCATTTTGCCGATCGCCATCGACTTCCTGTCCGAACATGGGTCCCGCATGTTCTCGACTTTTATACACCACAAATGGATGGTCTGTTTTGAAGTCGCCTTTGACAATGGCCTTCGTTTTCCACTGCACCCCTTCATGAAAGGGGTTCTGCAACATTTCAACATTTGTCCTTCCCAACCGGCCTCCCCAATGGTCAGTATTTGCAAGCCTTGGTCTTTTAGGATGAGGGCTCAAGGCCCCTAGCATGCCTCGCTCCTTCATCTTTTCATTCCAATAGCTACTCCGAGGGCTTCATTTTCTTTCCAAACGCCCGAGCTCCTCTCGCACTCCACCTACCTTCTTCACATAGGTCGCGGAAGGGACGTATTTCTTCGTGAGCCGGCCGTTCTCGGGAGCACAATCTTCTGATAGTGGACGATAATCTCAGGTGTCCCTACGACCGCACACACCCCGATAATCTTCAGTGAGCACTGCCTCCATGGCCAGGGTCATCCAAGATGGTTGAACGTTTCTCGGCTTTACACTTTCCCCTCGTGTTTCTCAAAGCTCAAGCCGATCTTTAGCGAGGAAGACAACGCCATAGCCCAAGGCCGCGAATGTCCGGCCCGCCCATGCGAGTCGGAGCAAAGTCCGCATTCCCGGGTCCATCTAGGTCGATGTCCCGCACGATCCTCCGCTCTGAGGCCCCTCGCCTCCTTCCACCGGGGTTTTTCCCCGACCTATCGTCGCGCCTTCCCACTGGGGAAATTTTAGTTCATTTGTGGGTGTCGTCCTTAAGCCCTGTGTGAGCGTGAAAAGGAAAATCACAAATCTCTCGTAGAGGGATGAGCCTGCTCGCCAAGTTCGGGAACGGGGGGACGCCCGACTTCCCCGGCCCGCGCCGGAGCTGGCGTTGTCACCATCATGATGCTTGGCTTGCGAGTTCTAAGCTCCTTCAAGCCTCGTTCGAGGCTGAACTTTGGGTGAGGCCGCCGAAAGCAGCCGCATGCTCAGAAATCGTATTGATCCCGGGCTTTCTAAAGACGCTCGGGTTGATTCTCGAGAGGTATGAACCGAAGAGAAAGAAGCCGCAACAAGGGCTAATGCCTGTGATTCGCTTCCAATATCGAACTTGCAGACGCCGCTTCTATCACCAAGGATTCTGACCTGGAGGTCGTACGCTTCCAGCTGATGAAGCTTGGCTTTATCCTTCAGGGGGTCACTCGTAAGTCTCTAATCCACGCTTATCACCATCTCTCGCTTTCTCGCGTCCAAGATCGACTTGTTTGATATGCAAAAGTTGCTACCATTTGAAGGGTCCGCTTCAAAGGCCAAATTAAATGAGAAGACGTGAAAGACGCCGCGATTTATAAGGCGGCGGTCGCTAAGCTTCATCGCCGAAGCGTGTTAGCCGCAGAGCGCTGCGCCGTTTGACTCAAGATGCGGCGCGTGCTCGACGGAAGCACACTTCGTCGGGCCAGGTTTCGCCGAGAGTAGAGAAGATGAGGTTCGTAATAAATGGATGGCGGTCGCGGGCGAGTTTCAAGAGGTTCGACAATCTCCGAGTCGCCGCAGTAACTTGGCTGAGGCTCGTGAGGGACTACTTCAAAGGCGAAGCTTTCAATCGTTAGCATGAGCTCGCCACTCTCCCCGGCGGAATCACAGATCTTCAAATGGAACTACGTGCGGCCAATGCTTGCTTGACTGATAGGGAAACACAACTTGAAGTGGCCCGTCGCAAAGCTTCCGATGGTAGGTGTCAAGTAGAGACTGCCGGTTTTAGTCTCGAGGTCGCGAATTCGGCCGAGCTGGCTAAACGCAGGAATGTTCGCTTGGACAAGGCGGCCGATCTTCATCACAGGCCAAGATGGCTGCACAGAGGACGAGGTTATTAGGCAACCGCGGATCAGCTCTGCTCGCGGGCTTTCCTCGGATGGCTCGCTTCAAAGGAAAGCTGCTCGCATCCCAAACCTAGATTTCACTCTGATCTTCCTAGCGACGAGGAGGCAGAGGGACCCGCCTCTCGCAAATTATTCCCAAGGGCCTGCAGACTCTTATTGAAATTCATTCTCATTCCTCGTCATCCCTTCCTCCCCGGCGCCGCGACTTTAAAGGGACCTGTAAGACCCAGAAATTCCAATTTCTGAATAAGGGCAAAATCGTAATTTTAATTACGTAAATTGTATTTCGTTAAAAACTGTAATTAATTTCAGATCTCGGATGACTAAACGGATTGCACCGTTGAATCGCCTCTCGAAATCTGGTTAGCACGCAGAAAATTTCGCAATTTGCCGAGACAATAGAGCTCAGACGCTTTTCGAGGCATCATAAGCTCTGGTGCCAGAAACGGTTTTCGATGTGACGAAAGCCACATATAACATGTACTCATGTACCATAAGTGGTATGAGTAGATAAATGATGAAAATGGACGGCCGAGGTAGTGCCGAATAACAAATCTGGTAAAGGAGGGACATAATGGGTATTATAGAAATTGATTTTAAGTGACTAGATGCCAAATTAGAATAAAGGTTTCATCTCCTTGTTAAATCAAAGACAAAACGTGGAGAGCTCATTTTGGAGATGCAAGTGGCTGGCAAGAACGGAAATGGGGGTTTTAGAGTGAGAAGGTCCTCCCTTTTCTAAGATCCCGAGCAATCGCCGTTGGATTTCAATGAGCAAGCAAGTGGAAACGCTCTACGCTTGTGCCACGCTATGGACTCTCGTTTGCGAGTTTTTGACAACTCCAAGAGGTAGGATTTTCTCCCTATTTGAGCTTCTTATTCCCATTTTTAAGGGTTTTCGACAGCCTTTGGCTGCTCGAGGCCTAGGTCGTTGGACGGCCCCAAACACTTAGATCGACCGTTAGAATTTCTCTGGGATTTTTCCCACCATCCGAGACCCATTTCGTAAATTAGGTCAGTTGGGTGTTTTTAATTCCGTAATTTGCTTAAATCTCATATTTGTATGGAAAGGCCGGATCGCTTCTGACGTCCCAAAACACGTGGATCGAAATCAGAGAGGAGACTCTTCGACGTACTCCGTGAACCTTCGTAATCTATAATATCACAAAGTTGGAATTTATTAAGAATAAATTCTATTTTGGTGAGTAGGAGACCTAAATGGGAATGGAAACTCCGCTCCATCAAGAGAACCGACAGAAGTGTGGGTCGCCGTGGACAGCCCACTTGTTTTGCTTTTGGGACCTGTAAAATGTCTTGCCCAGGAAATGACAGGAATCATTCATGTGTTAAAGCTTGAAATGGTATGAAATGAATGGTTTGATATGTGTGGAACTAGATAGGTTAAGACATTATTTTTAATGTGTTATTCAATGACACAATTACGGAATTAAATCGTATTATAAGCCATTGAAAATGATTATGAATTGCTCAATTGAGCTAAACGTGATGTTACGTGTTGAATTACATGCGGTAATTGTAGTTGATTGAAAATATGCGTATTGGACATATTGTAAATGATTTTGAAAACGCATAATGCATTTTCATATGCACTGGTAACCTAGAGTTGGGTGAGTGCATGATTGCTGTATTTTTATAAACGGATATGGTTGCGGAATTTCAAAGGATGATATTCCTGAGAATTGGGTCGAGATGGGCCAATGATCATTTCTGATGAGGACTACGACTGTTTCGAAAGCTTCACCAACCACCCACTTCTGAGGGTAGCCCCATATTTCCACCGAATATTTTCGTAGTATATTTTCAAGAACAAAAGTTTTGTTTTGAAAATGATTATTTTCATACATGGCTTAGTAAGTGTGAGTGAGTCGTAAGAGACTCTCGTGACATGGGGTGATCATGTAGACATTCAAGTAGATCATGTATTTACTTGAGTGTGTGTTTACTTGGAGCATCAGATCGCAGACTTAGTGGTGAGTAACCCAATTTAGGGCGACATTCTCCCATCGAAGAAGCTCACCCGTCGTGGGACCCCCTTTATTTTTCAGTACGCAGAAATAGCCGGCGAGACAAATTTCTTATTTGAGGTTGGATTTGAAGAAGTCGGTTTGTGGCTTGATGGTTTTTGGACATAACATGTATTAGAATTGTAGATTTTAATATATGTTTGTGTTTGTATAAAAGTGCAATCAACTATTGAATTATTGGGAGATAATTGAAGAATAGTTATGATAATTGATCTTATGAGTATTGGTTTATGAGCCCAAGAGGCAATTTTACTCATGTCAGATGGAGGCTGCATATATTGACTGCTTGGGATGTGTTCATGCAGTTATGCATCATGAGCCTCCCCGCACGTGCGAGATCGCCCGATTTTCAAGCGGCGTCAACCCGACACTAATTTGTATTCATGGTTGATCTGCACAACTGATTCCCTGTTAGGCCACAGTGACGATCTCTAATTCCCTTATCTCCCCACTTTTTTTTTTTTTTTTTTTTTTTTTTTTTTACGTATATGTTATTTACTCATTTTGCTGTGCCCGGCCCGATCCATGTACTTCTTTCGATAAACACATATTGTGTTATACTCCGCATTCTTGTTGGGGGATACATATGTATTTATTCCCAAACCGATGATTTGGTTAAGGGGCTCGAGCAATCGGGCCTACTTTCCTCTGTGAGCCATGCCATTCCGCCGAATTCCAAGAAGGAAAGCTCACAAAGCGACATCAAGAACTCGTTTCACGCGGACGTGTGATAGCTCAAGCCAATATAGTGAGAGGCAAAGTCACAAGTGAAATGAATGGTGAGCTCAAGCCAATATAAAATGGCTGAACTGGCTTCTCCATGAATTGCTGTATGAAATGTAAAACGCATAGTCGAATAGAGCTCGCCCACGCGTCGTACGAGAAGAGCTCAAGCCAGTAGCAGAGCAGCTGGCCCATGTCAGGCCGATAGAAGAGCTCGCTTATGAATAGTAGGTTAGAGCTCAACCATGTTAATGATAGGGAAGAGCTCGCCGAATGAATATAGACAGCCTCGTCCATGCCGACCGCATAGAAGAGCTCGTCTGAGTAGTAGGGTAGAGCCTGCCCATGTCACGACAGAAGAGCTCGTCGAGTGGGCAGTAGATTAGATCATTCCATGCTGACTGATAGGAAGAGCTCGTCAATGTAAATTGTGAAGTAGGAGCTCGTCCATGCTGACCGATGAGAAAGAGCCTGCCCGAGTGCAGGCGAGCCTGACATGCCGGGGCCGATAGGAAGAGTCGTTTGAGTAGCAGAGCAGCTCGCCCATGTCGGGCCGACAGAAGAGCTCAAGCCGAGTGAATAAGAGGTTGTGAGCCCCGCCCCATGTTGGCCGATAGGAAGAGCTCCCGTAATGAATAGTAGATTGTAGTCCGTCCATGCCGATCGACAGGAAAAGCTCACTCGAGTAGTGTGGCAGTAGCTCGGGTCCATGTCGGGCCGACAAAGAGTCACATGAATAGCAGGGACAGCTCGCCCATGCCGATCGATAGAGCTCACAATGTAAATTAGGCGTAGGAGCTCAGCCCATGCCGACCGATAGAAGAGCTCGCCAATGTAAATTGTGAAGTAGAGTCATTCCATGCTGACCGATGAGAAGAGCTCGCCCGAGCAAGTAGGCAGAGTTCGCCTATGTCATTGTTGTGAAGAGCTCTGCCAAAGTGAATATGATTAGAGCTCGCCCATGCCGACTGGAGAAGAGCTCACACGTAATTGTGAAGTAGGAGTCCATGCCGACTCATGAGAAGAGCTCTGTCAGTAGGTAGAGCTCATCCATGTCGGCCGGGACAGTGAAGAGCCCGCCGCAGTGAAGGCCTGGCCTCTGGCCGCGTGGCCTTGGCAGGGCGTCTGTACCAATGGGTCGGGTCTCGACTCATTTAGGCAACATGGGTCCGTGTCGAGCGTATTGACCTCAAGCAGAGCGAGCAACTGGGCTCACGGCGCAGCGGGTCTGGTGGCTGCCTCTGGTACCAAATGGGTCGGGTTCGACTCATTTGCGCTGCGGGCCCGTGCTGAGCGCATCGCACCGCCGAGTGAGCAACCCGGCTCATGGCGTTAGCGGCCTTGGTGGCTGCTCCACCTAAATGGGTCGTCCGACTCCATTTAGGCAACAAGGGTTTGTGCTGAGCGCATAACCCGCCAGTGGAGCAATCCGGCTCATGGGCAGCGGGTCTTGATGGTGTTCCAAATTTTAAATGGGTCGGTCTGGACTCATTTGAAGATGGCCCTGCGGTCGGAGCTGCATCGACCGCCGCAGTGAGCAACGGGGCTCGTGAAGCAAAGGGCTCGTATGCCCCAGCCGAAATGGGTTGATCTCGACTCATTTAGGCAACGCGGTTCGTGGTCGAGCGCACGACTCCGCCAGAGTGAGCACCCGCGCTCGTGGCGCAGCGTCTTGCATGCCTCCACCTAAATGGGTTGATCTGACTCGTTTAGGTAGCGTGGCCTGAACCGTTTCGTGTGATGAAACGCCACATGTGAAGAGACGCTGTGACTTTCTTGTTCGAAACTTCTCGTGGAGAACTGGCTTCGTGAGAGGAAAAAGTCAGGTGAATTTCGCGCTTGAAAGGTGCGAACCGCCATTAATACCGGGAGAATTCGAACGTCATAAGGAACTTCCGGCGCTGGCCCGCTTATAAATAGTTGTCTGCTGTCCCCGCATTATGCCCTCGAGATTCTACTTTATAATATGCAACGAAGTTCACAGATGATTTTGCCTGGGCCGCCTTGCCGTCTCCCCGATCGCTTCGATCAACTTTTCTCGGATCTCCATTTGTGGGAGTCAGAGCTTTTCCCTAGTCTCCCTGCTGGAGTCATGTTATTCCCTAGCTTGGCTAGGAGTGCGCCTTCCGGAGGGGCTAAGGCAACTTTCATACCGTCTTCCCGCTTTTCTCGCTTATCTTCTTCCTCCTCCTTTCTACCTCCTTTCTTTTCTTTTTTCTTTTCCACACTCTTTCTCATCTCGCTTCTTCTTTTTTCTTGTCTTTCTCCTTGTTCCCTCATTTTTCCTCTCTTTCCTTTCTTTTTTCTTTTTCCACACCTTTCTCATCTCGCTTCTTTCTTTTTTTTCTTTTTGTCTTTCTCCTTGTTCCCTTTTCCCTTTTCTTTTCTTTTCTTTTTCCACAATTTTCTCTATCTCGCTTTCTTTCTTTTTTTTTTTTTTTTTTTCGGCGCCGCCGTGCCGCATGCTATTCAAGATGTGGGGATGGATACAAACGTCGTTAACTACCTGTAATTCCGATTGTAATCTAATTGTAATTTGATTATAATCGACTGCATTAAAGATACTTTTCTTTATGAATTTTCCTATTATGCTCCTTTCGATTTCCATATATTTGAACTCAGATGATGTCCGACATCGCGGATTAACAAATGTTCAACTCGCTATGCACCATCAACATGGCCCTACATGCACTAACTTATCGGGTAAAAACGCTTGAGATGTTCCGCAGATTCCACGATGCTTCAAGATTTTTCCCTTCGCTTGGAGTTCAGAATCGTCGGTCCGACGACTTCTGGTTATGATGTAAGGACCTTCCCACGGGTCCCGCTTCCACATGCACCGGATTTTTCCTTGCCGCAAGAGTTTTTAAGACTAAGTCGTCGATGTAGCTTCGGCCCGACCTTTGATTGTAATACCACGCTCCCTCGATATTCCTCCGAGCCGGCCTTTCGGGGCCCTCGGGGCGCCGCGCCTCGCCTAGAGTTCAAGTTCAGACGAAGGGCCCCGCCGCGAAGCTCCTCCTCTAACTCAATCTCGATTTATTCGACTTCACAGGGGCGACGCCTCGCTAAAAGCTAAGGCAAAGGGGTTTCCGGTAATGCCTTTTTGTGTCGTTTCAGAGGCCCATAGTACTCAAAGAAGGTATTCTACCCAATTCTCATGGGTCTTCCAACTCGCCTTCAAAGCGCTTTTATGGTCTTTACATGGTGACTCCTCGCCCGTCTGTCGACCACGGTGTGTCGATGAGTAATAATTTTTAATTCCAAGCTCAAGAAAAGTCTCTAAATTTGTCGTTGTCGAATCGCTTCCATTGTCCGAGATACTGTGGCTCTCGGGATACCAAACTCCGCAAAATGACAGCTCGCCACACAAAATTACGATTCTTCACCCGTGATTGTAGCTAAAGGCCTGCTTCCTTCATTTGGTGAAGTAATTCAATGCGATGATTATGAATTACACGTCTTTTCCGATGGGCGTGGGTCCCACATGCCCCAAACCCCATTGTCGAATGGCCAAGGGCTTGTGATCGACGCCGTGGGTTCCGGGCTGAGGCGAGATCTCGCGTGCTCTCGCGTATTCGCATTTTCGACCAGGCCGGGCCATGTTCTCGAGTATAGTCGCCGCAGTATCCCCGTCCCAAGGCCTTCCCACACTGCCCGAGCCCTATATGATTCCCTCACATGCCCTCGTGTACCCTCTCTAGCACGCACTGTCTTCCCCGGCGATGCATTTCAGAAAGGTGTGAATAACTCGCTGTGTTAGCTTCCTCAGGGTTGGTAACCGAAGATCTCACTCTCTTATCTCGCCGTCTTTCGGTCATCCTGGGCAGTGGTTCCACATTAATATAATCCCAAATAGGGTCCATCCAACTTACGGACTTCTACCGCGACCATCATGCTATATGGCCGATGGTTGTTCCCTAAGTATTCGATGTGTGCTGACATGCTGAGGTCTTCCGCGAGGTCAGGCTAGTTTTGCCAAGGCGCGGCCGAATTCCTCTCGCCTGTGGACATATGTTACATGGACCCGCGACCCTTTGATGAAGTCACGAACCTTTCCTCGGGAGATACGTGATCATTCTCTCGCCGCCTCATATGTGTCTTCTATTCGTTTCAACCACCGCTTGAGAATTAACAGACCCTAATCGATCAACTCTAACTAATGAGCAGCGTTGGAGGCTCGCCGCTATGACGGGCCATATTCTGGCTTCATTGTTGGATGTTCGAATCCAAACCCCGAGTGCATATTCAATGTTCATTCCTTCCTAGCTGCTGCCGCCGGGGGTACCAAAGATCTGGATTCTCACGATGCAAATTCCATGACAAAGTCCGCCAAGACCCGTCCTTTTATGGCTGCTTTCTACCATATCCCGATGTCAAACTCGCTCAGTTCGATAGCCCATTTCATTAGTCCGCTCTCGAGGTCTCGTTTGTGCAAGATTTCCTGCTTCATCGGGTATTCGGGCCAACTTCTACAGGCGAGCTTGGAACACAAAGCGAGCTTCGGTTTAGCAATTACTGTGGCCAAAATTAATTTTCCATTTTCGGCATCTTCCTCCGCTCCTCTTAGTGGCTCGCAATAAACCTGATGTCGAACCTCGGCTCTCTATCTCTCGACGAGACGCTAGCTGAAAGTTCAACACTCAGCTGGCATTAGCAGAGGAGTTCCCCGACAGTGGCCTACTAGACTCGGCGGGGAGCTCGTGATATGTTCCTCAAGATCGAGAACGTCGCACTTCAGATCCCCATCGAAGGCTTTCGTAACCCGGAAGAAAGCGTTACCGCATCTAATACTTGCTGGGACACGAAACGACTTAGATGTACCTATCCTCCCCGGGCTGGCCGTTGTACTTCTTTATTCCTCGACACACGCATGTCGAGTAATGCCTTTATTTGTCCTGGATTTGCTTCGATTCCCCAATGATTGACTATGAAGCCCGTGAATTTTCCATTGACACCGCCGAAGGCGCATTTAATAGTTTAGCTTCATTATAGTTTCAAAACTGAACGCCTCTGAGAGATGAAACATGTGTGTATTTCCAAGAAGAAGGGACTTTAACCACAAAGATGTCGTCTATGTATACTTCCATACAGTGCCTATCTCGCTTGGAACATCCTACTTACTAGCTTCTCAAGAGGTCGCCTCCCGCATTCTCAGCCCAAACGGCATCACTCGATAACAAGAGGTCCTCGTGGCCAGGATCGAACGAGGTCTTTTTCGTCTCGGGGTCCATGCGATCCGGTCAGACCGAGAAGGCATCCATGAAACTAAGAAGTTCATGACCTGCCGTAGCATCCATGATGAGATCGATTCTCGGTAAAGGGAAACTGTCCTTTGGACAAGCTTTGTTTATGTCAGTGAAGTCGATACAGAGTCGCCATTTTCCGTTTGCTTTTTTTAACGAGGCACGACGCTTCTCGCAACCACTCCTGGGTATTCCACTTCCCCGACGCTCCCGCTTGGATGAGCTTGGCCAACCTCTTCATTGATGGCTTTTTGCCTTTCGTGCGAAGCCTCGCTTCGCTGACCGGTTCGGGCGACGGGTCAGTGTTCACTCCAGGTGTGATTACCGCAGGTCAATTCCTCCCATATCCGATCGCCTCCATGCGTAAAACGCCCTGTTCGCTTTAGAAATCGCTACGAGACGCTTTGAGATTTCCTCGTTAATTTGGAGCCGATGTAAAGCAGATGGTCCGAAGCCGCCATCCAGGAACCGCCTAAGTTCCTCGGGAGTGTTCGCCGGGTGAGCACTCGTCGCGCATGTCGAAGCCTATCCATATTAACGCTGTCGACCGGGCCAGTTCGACTCCGAGGTCAGATAGCACCGCCACCCGATCTTCCTCGAACTATCCCTATTCCGTGAATGGTTGGGAATTTGATAACCGTGATGATACACGAGGATGGCTTTATTATGCTGAGAGATGGCCTCCCTAATAACATGTTATGTTTATCGGGCGTCACAATGAAATCTCGCTCGTCGTCGTCGCCGCATGGAGGTGTTCTCCCCAAAGTGAGTACTGGGCTGAATTTTAAGCTCCGCAGGCAACACCTTTCCCCAAAATCCCTCGCATGCAAGTTGACGGCCTGCTTTTCTCCCCACGCCCATTTTGTCAAAGGTCGAGGCAAAAATGATGTTCACGAACTTCCGTTATCGATTAAAAACCCTATGAACTCCGTTGTGTTGGCTACGCATCGCACAACCACCAATGGGTCATCATGAGGGTGCTGATATCCCCAGATCCAGCCGTGAGAACGTGACGGGTTGTGTCTAGTCGAGGTTTAGATATCGCTTGTATTTCCATCTCTCGACGGTAATCGATGGCCGCAAGTGAGCCTCGAAATAACTAGATTCCCCTCCCCTCCGAATCCTCCCGAGATTACGGATTTCCAAGGGGTTGCTGTGCCGAAGTCGCCGCTTGTCGGCTGGCAAGGGTCGCTGAAGCCGGGGCTCCGGGGTCCATATTCCGGGGCTTGATTCGGGCCTGATTTCGCTTGACGGAGATATGAAGCGCCGAGGTATCCTCGCGTATTAGGTACTTCTATTTCCTTAGTTTTATACGTTTGTCTGCGATGCCCATAGTCCTATGAAACTCACAATACTTAGTGTTGTCTCTAGCGTATGGATCCGATTTCATATCCGAAGCCGCCACCTCAAGAACCGCCGCTCCGCATTTCACGTAAGATTTGTGATAATGAGGTCAAGTAGTGGAGTGAAGCTACCGCGGCGAGTAACGCCGCCGTTTGATTGCGGGCGGGCCTGCACTCGCTCTCGAGATTTCGCCTTTGGAGATCGTTTCGATCTTTTCCTGAGACTTCTCCCGGTCGCTCGCCTTCAGTGGCCCGCCCTCGCCGCTGTTTGTCGCATTTTTCCTTTACGGGCGGACGGTTCTCCCTCTGATACAGGGCTTCTCGCCGTTTATGTACTGCCATAGTACTTCGCCATACTACCGAGGATTTTTTTGTGGAGATGGAAAACATTAGGTCTTTCTTACCCACTCTCCCACTCTTCACGATGAACGTGTTGATGCATGCACTTTTCATCCTGCAGATCTATCTTCAAGGATCTTTATCAATCTTGCACGTATGACTCTTCTCGTGCTTTCCTCGCGAGCCTTGTTTGACTAGCCAACGATGGTAGTTCCTGGCTTTTCCGTACGGCCCCAGTCTCGATGAAGTGGGAGACGGTTTATGGATAGCTCTAATGAAGAGATTGATGAAGAGGGATTCTATTAAACGTGCTAAGGCTGAAGCCTTTAACGTGGTAGCGAAAGCCCTGCAGCGCACAGGGTCTTGATACCCATGCAACTCCATCTGGTTCTTGTAAGTGTTAAGATGGTCGATGGGGTCTTTGGCTCCGTCAAAGACTTCCACTTGCGGCATTCTGAATTTTGTTGGGAGCGGGTAACGTAATATTTCGACTGTGAAGGGTGATTCAGTTTGTTGTACCAAAGTACCCATAGTATCCGGGCACGCCCTTAACTACCTCTTCATACTACGATTTCCTCAATAAGACTCCTAAACCTCTGGCTTCCCATGATTGCTCTTCCATCACAAGTAGGGATGGCGGAGTGTTCCTCGCTCCTCACCTGTTTTCCGTGGATTGCTTCCTCCTCGAAGCACTGCGCCGCGCCCCCCCGCTTGATCGACTCGCCGCTTCGACATTCGAGGTTGCCATGATCGTGTCGCCGCGTAGGAATGTCACGCCCCGGCTTGTCGAGGCTCCTCGATGTCGCGATCCGTCCCGGGTCAATTGTTCCACTTCCTCTACCAGCCGTTGATTGACAAGGCGGAGTGCTTCCACTTCGCTCGCGTCGGGCCGCCGCTGCTCTACCGGGCCCCGAGGCCTGGCTGTCCGCATTCCTCGGTGATCCTCGCATCCTCGCGATTGGCGCATTCCCCGCTGTTCCGAAGTCGATACCATCGCAATCGAAATCGCTTATATTTGCACAGAACCGCCGCTCTACGCATCTGCGCTAATCGATGATGCCTTTTTCAACCGAATCCAGGCCGGAGCGTAAGGGGGCCGCCGGGCCTGGACCCGATTGCTCGCGGGCCGGGATGCAAAGGCCCGATTGTCCGGCCACGGCAAGATTGCCGGCAATGTCGACCGGGCAGCTCTCGACGAGCACTCCTCCGGCAAGAACAAGAAGAAGGGTGGCCTGCGAGGCTTTGCCTCAGAGTCGCTCCGATGCCAAAGTCGATTCTTCCTGAGAGAAAAGAGAATGCCAGAGAATTAGTATTGGCATCCAATGTGTGTGTGCATCGGTCAAGGCATCTTTCACCGATGGGATGGCCTCGTATTTATAGTTGAGACTAAACCGCCTGGATGGTACTAGAGTCCTTCCCATTGGATGGAATATTTCTTATTTTAGTCCATATCTGATCCGCACAGATATAGAAAAAAGCTAAGTAACTTGGGATAGTCTTCTTCCTTATAGAAGATGTCCAACCTGCAATGATCTATCATTATTCTTTTCTTTCCTTATGGTGATTCGGGAATAAAATATATCTTTTCTATTTTCTGTTTAGATGAGATACCGCTTATTGGATTCGTTATGGATTTTTCAACCCGTCTCATTCCTCCCGCTTGGGCCCGAACCCGACCCTCCGCCTCGTGCCGACAAGGCGGGGCTCGGGTTTGATATGGAGCCCGCCATTTCCTCTGGGCCTAGGGAATTGGATATTGGGCCCATTTTTCGCCCATATCAATTTGTTTCACCTCTAAACCAAATAAATTTATAAAAGTGATTTTTATTTATTTGTCTTCACATTTTATTTTATTTTTTCTGGACCATGTTGTCCAAAATTTATCAAAACCTCCTGGTCTAACATCAACCAAATAAAATTTATTAAAAATTTATTTCATTATCCAAAACCCAAATAAATTTATTCAAATTTATTTCATTTTTTCCTTTGTTCCAGTTTCACACACTGTAAAACTCCACACTTGCTCTATGCCAATCACTACACACAAACAATGTCAACACATACAACATGTCATACACACCAAACACACAACCATACACCAAAGCACATACAAAACTCACATGCAGTGTCCTAGTTTTGTTCCGCACCTTCCTAGGTAATCTTATACCTAAACTAAACATCAAACCACCCAAGTGGCGATGGATACCCAAACCCGAGATCCCTAGGTATTTGTATACCTAAGCTCTGATACCAAGTTGTGACACCCGATCCGTCCGCTGACATTCACAACTCAAGGAATACTCGTGGAATGCTCGGGTGACCGACATTTTCACGAAAAATCCCGGGCAGAGCGTCCCTTGTACGAGAGCCACCCAACAGCGTAACCTGCATAAACCTCGTCCCAAACACCAATATACGCCTTATGATTTAAAACTACCACTTGGGCCCATAACAATACTCAATATACATGCCAATCATGAATCCAACTATATACCAATAGTTACAAGAGTTAATATGTTTTATTTCCATACAATACATACATTAAACTTAAAAAGTTCTAATACATGTATACATCAAAGCCACAACCCGCTTTTCTTTCTAATCCGGTCTCTGTGACGAGCCGTCCCCGCACGCTCCCTATACCAAAGAAAATAATATCTCATTGCAGGAGCTAATGCTCGCAGGAATCGCCTCTGGCGGGCTACTCACCACCTAAGTGCAGCAATGTTCCAATGAAACACACATTCAAGCAAATGCATGATCCTACTTGAATGTGTTCATACGATCAACTCGCATCCCAGTCTCACCGACTCCATCACACTCGCCAAGCCTTGTATGAAAATTATTATTTTGTTTGCTCAGGACAACCCGATGCATATATCACCGGGCCGTCCGACGATTTATATATTATTTGTTTGTGGACTACCCTCCGATGAATATCAATCACCGCCCGACGATCGATATTTTTAATTTGACTACTCCGATAATTAATATTTTTAGACAACCCTCCGAACCATTTTCTCTTCAGACTCATCTCATGCACTCACTCCTATATAGTCTAGGTAAACTAAACAAGACATGAATGCACGTGACGCTTAATCTAATACAATTTAATCACATGCAACATGTAAACATGCACACATCCACATAATATCCAATCACACAATCATGTCATGTGTAATTATCATTTCAAACATCAAAATTAGCTCACTTGAACTAGATCAAACACGAAAGCAATTTAATTTAAATCACTCGACCAAACACATATTTTTCAATAAAAATATATTTTTGAGAACATCAAGTTTGAATAGTGAAAACCCTTGCTACTATTCCCGAAAATTAATTCATCTACTCACCCCTGGTGGAACCTCATTTCAATGCCATATTCTCGCCCACTTCAATCAAAGCATGATTTATTTCAATATTTCCAAAACTTAGAAAACCCATCAGCCGTAGTGATGGACGCCTTCAATGGATTCCAAAAAATTTCCACACCCATTCCAGCTCAGACTGACAGACGGCCCCCAACTACTCTTCGACCAAACATTTGTAAAGTACTTAAACGGAATAAAAAGCAAGTAGGGAGAAAACCTCATCTCCTGAGTTTGTCAAACTCACAAATCCACTCCACGCCAAGCCCTCCTCCGTAGAGCGCCTCCTTCTTGTCTCGAAGATCGACGCGTCTGGCCTATCGCGCGCATTTCAGAGAGAAGGAGGTCATTCCTCTCTAAATCCATTATTTCTACCACCGCCATACTCCCCGCTTTCCAAATGCTCGTTTTTGCTTCATTTAACATCGAGAAGAAGCACTGAGAGCATTTTTTTTTGGTTTCCTGGGCTGACTCTAAAACAACTCCTATAATGCCAATTTTGTCCATCTTTCCCGCTTTGACATTCATCTACCTCTACCGGTCCATTTCCTTTCATTTCACCCGTGCCACCTCCTATGGCATATGAGCACGTGTTATATGTGATTTTCGTCGCATCGTAAAATCGCTTTATGGCACCCGAACGCGATGCCTCCCTGGGGCAAAAACTAACACCCGACCGTCCCTAATTCGACGAAATCTCACGCCGTGCTATCTAGATTTCACTTGAGACGATTCCAACAATGAAACCGCTTGTCATCCGAGAGATTCAGAGGAATAAATTACTTGATTTTTAATCGAAATTAATAATTTTGTAATCGAAATTACGATTTTGCCATTTTTCCAGAAATTGGAATTTCTCGGGTCTTACACAAAAAAACAAAAAAAACAAAAATTATTTTGACAGATTTTTCAGATGAGATGAAGAGAGAGAAAAGAATCGAAAATTTTCACAAACAATAAAGGAAAAATATTACGGATGTTGGCATATTCGATTTAAAAGTTAAAAAGTTAAAATGAAAGTTAACATCTTTAAAAGCAATTTTTTTTAGGATATAAATGTAAATCTCAAAATTTAAAGATTTAATTACTACTTTTCCCTAGATTTTATATAATACTTGTAATTACTGAAGTATCACCTAATAAGACAGTATAAAACTCTGTCCTCAAGTATAACGAGCGATCGTAGTGGTTTCTAAGAGAGACAAAATCTGAAATTTGGTGAAATATGGCAACATTGGTAATAACAGCTCTCCCTTTTCGATCGCTTTGTGAAAAGTTTCTGCTTTATAATTTAAAGAATCTAAAAGCACTTTTTTTCCACCTTCTTGGAATTTGAATTTGATTTGTAAGTGGTGGATTCAGTCCCACGGAAGGCTTGCATCGTAGGAAAAGGGCAAGGCTTACGTCACCTGAGGTACCGAGATTCACACTTTTAGCAAGAGAATATAAATCTATTGGATTAGATTAGATTAGATTAGATTAGATTAATTCTCGTTAGCGCTTGATAACCTTAGAATATATATATCCGACAGGAAAGATCTGACGAAAGAGTCAATGACTTAAATCGTTGTTTTAATACTATCTCGATCGACCCTTAGGGAAGCAAGACGAATCTGTTGTTCTTTCTAAGCCATGGGAGATACGTTTGACTTCTCTATTCCGCTCTCAATTTTGATGCTAATACATATCCAATTTGTCAAGCATAGTTCCGGCTAGGAGATGAGTACAATAAGTGGGTTTCTGGTGTTTGCACAACGTAGGCCCAAAGGCCTCAAACGTAAATGAATTTAGAGTTTGTTATGATTTGGATAAAGACTAGCTCTCATATTGATCGATGGATTGCTTATGCTATCAACAGAGTCCACACGGCTGAGCTCACTTGTCAAATATTTTTACGCAAATTTTCGACAGGATGCTATACTTCTCGACACTAAGTATCGATTGAGTGCATTGGGGTCCCTTTGAAGAACTCCTCCTCCAATATGTTTGTGGGCTTAAGTCCTCAAGACTTTAGACATTAGCTGCTGGTTCAAGTGGATGATAAAGCTATTGAATACTTTTATCCAATTGTCCCCTTTCTTGAACGATTATCTCTACATCTCAACTCCGCTTTGGAGAAATTTAAAAGCTACTGCCGCATTCTTGTTGAGGCACTTAGAGGTGGTGGAGTCAGAGCTTATTGAAACCATTGAGATTGACACAAACCCCTGTTTCATTTACTTATGCTGGAAAGAAGCCAAAGACTATGCTTCTCTTAAGAATGCACCAAAGCTTGTCGAGGTATTTCCATTAATCGTACTGTGCCTACGTGCCATGCCCTATTGTTTCTCCACTTTCATGTTGTTTTTCTCAGCTAGAGAGTCTTCAATTGACAGTTTGTCAACCGAAACTAGTAAGTTTTAAGTTTCGTGTTTTCTCACATGTTTGTTTTGGTGTATATGTTTTTTCCTTGACTATGGTTTTTTTTTAGGAAATATTGGGGAATTACATATCGCGTAACTAAAAAACCTCACAATTTGTATTGATCAGAAAGGTGGTTTAATGTCGCCTCCTTGGATTTCTTGTCTTGATCAAGAATCGCCCAAATTGCAGATTTGTGTTGTAAGAATGTTTGTCAATCTTTATCCATATTTGTAAAATCTGTAAATATTTGATTATTGATTACATAACGCAAAGCTTCCTTTCATGCATTATTATATACAGTTACCCATCAATTATTGCAACACTAAATTAATAAAACTCGAATCTGCTTTTTATGTACTAATAATGGATCTACTTGATTCCAGAGTCGTTTCTTTGATTAAATGGTACATGTATTTTAATTTTGGCGCTGTTGCAATGGCACTCTTAGGCCTCGATAGATCTGGGTATGAAGCATCAAGAGCAAATATTAGAGTACCAAGCATCTTTATCCATGCCTCAAAATGGTGGAAATTATGTGTTATCAGAATGCTTATGATTTTGAGCTTTTCGCTATTATTATTGAAATTGTTGTTTTACTAGAGAAAATTATTATTGATACACACCAATTCCAAACCAAGCCGGGTTATGTTGCGCCCCGAGTGGTGAGGAGCAACAATTGAGAACACTAGTATCGCCTGAGGTTGAATTTGTAATATTGTAATCTTAATTGGGGATTCATTTTTTTTTTAATTATATTCAAATATTAGAACACTAGCATCGTCTGGAGTTGAATTATCGAGGCATAATATATATATATATATATATATATATATATATATATATATATATATATATATATATATATATATATATATATATCATAATGAACTCCTAGCTCAATCGAGGTCTGCTCTTGGCTTATGATTTATGCGCTGGAAATCTCATGTGTCTTGATTGTAGTCATTTGTGATTTCTTCTTCTTTTTCTTTTTGTTTTCCCTTTGTTATGAAGTGGAAGTTATTATATTCCTATATACATTTATTCAAGAAGAGCTCTTGCATGAGTGAGTAGAACAATTTAGGAATCGATAATTAATTTAATTGGCAGCTTTTCTAATCTTACTTACAATTATAATACACAAAATTGTTGGAAAAATTAAATAAACATTTTAAGTCAGGCATTTTTGTAAAAGAAATAAAGAGCAAGCGAAAGGTAAGTTGTCTGATTTCAACACTCTGACTCTTAATAAGTTGGGAATTATTGAGAGTTCCCAACTTTTGATAGAAGAATATCTCAACATGCAAAAATAAAAAATAAAAAATAAATAAAAATTGTTCCAAAGAAAGAATTAGGTGGGTTTGTTTCTGTATATCTGGCTTATTTTTTTATGACTTAATTGTTGAAATTATGAAATTTTTGGTTGAATAAACAAAGCCAAAATATTTGTTTTTTTTTTTTCTTAATGCTTTTCTGAATATTTTTTTTATATTAAGAAAAAATTGATATTCAAATGTGAAAAAATCATATATTTTAAGATTTGTTTCATGCTAATTATATAAAAACATATGTATTTTTAAAATTTTATTTAAATAAGATTGATTTTTTAAGAAAAAACAACTAAAATATTAAGATCAATAGATCTATTCAGCCTTAAGTAACGTCACCTTAGATTTTAATCCTAAACCACCTTGAAAGTCAAGGTAACAACAAAACTGGATGGACGAACTTCATCAACATTGAAAATTCTAGACAAGCTCCTCTTTTTTCTTCTTTTTTTTTTTTTTTTCAAAATCCTCCATAGCAATAATAGAAATGTGAATACAGAATTTAAGATGTAAAACATGTATATAAAATAAACCCTCAGTCATGGACTTCAAACATTTTGAGTACCAACGGCCATATATGCTTCACGAGGAGGACATGCATACTTTATAGATTCTTTAAAAAGTTATGATGTTTTAATTCCATAAAAATCATTAATTTAATTACAATCCAACACACCACCTTAAACATCGAATCAAATTCGACGAATTTCCACACACTTTCGATTCGTAATCCTCTAATGCCGGATACACAAGTTCGATTGAACTGATTGTAAGACCAAAACAGTTTTTTAGGTGTAAAAACTGAGTTTTTTGTCTACTTGTTTCAAATTAAAGTAGGACCTGATAATTATTTCGAATAAAATTTCATGGGTTCATATTCTACTCCGTGAGGAGAATAATGTAGTATATTCACTTGCTTAAATTGAGTAAGAAATGAATGAGGAAATAGGCTCCAAAATAACCCTCTTGAAAGGTGTCTACTGGTTGGTTGTTTAAGGGTTGTCTTTTAGCATTTTTGGGTTGTGACCTTTAGAGTGGTGATTGTCTGGAAAGTCACCAAAAGGTTTATAAATACTCATACATCCATTACCATTGGATTAATTGATTAATTAATTCATTAATTCAAACATTCACCACTTCGCATTTACATACTTCGGTACAAAACTCAATGTGCGAGAGTAATACCAACACCTAACTAACATTGGAGTACAGCTTTGTTCGTGAGTGATCATTGTATCCTAGGAGACAGGTGCTTAATATTCCATAAGCAACGTGAGTAGAGGCGAAATATGTCTTAAGGACATAGTGTAAAAGACTAGTTTTAATCTAACTGATGTTCTATAAAAGTTCCTTGTTCTCTAATTGGGTTAGTAATTAATTTGTTTAAACAAAACATTTACATCTAACCTTTGTCAGATTCTCATCGTTATCGATTTGTTAAGAGTAAATCATTTATGTGTAAACTTTATATGGTTCAAATCAAAATTTTCAACAAAGTGAGTTTAACATTTCCTGGGAACACCCAATTTTTTTTTTTTACGCTGATTGCCAAATTTCTTTTCTTGTTTTGTACTATTTTTAACATGGATTTGTGCGACTCATGGAAAGGAGCACCTCAATCCCTCACTAAAGAACGTAACTGATGGAAAGAGTCTCTTTTACCTCCTATGAAACATGACTTGTAAATATGAAGAACGGAGATGCTCAAATCTCCTCTAGAGACTAGAGCATTCATTTTGTTTTAACCTTGTGGCTCTATTAGCATACTTCACCAATGTGCTTTCCGGTTGCCCTTAGGTTGCTTCTCCTTTTCTTTTAATATATTAGTAAAATTTCACTTATCATGTATAAGTGTTAAATGACCAACTCTCCTAAAAGCTCAAGCTTGTAGGATTTGGGTTTAATATGAATATCATGCTTCAACACCCTCCCTCACGTGCATACGGCCCCATACCCGTGCACGTGGAGAGCCAGAGTCCATTATGGACTTTCAAAATAAACATGTGACAAATTGCGCTGGCAGGATCTAACTCGCATCCCGCCAAACCAAGCTTCTAATACTCATGTTAAATGACTAACTCTCCTAAAATGCTAAGTTTGTAGGATTTGCCATTATGAATATCATGCTTCAACAATAAGTTATGCACGTCATTAAAATGAATTATTTTTTAAAAAATTAGCAAATTAAAATTTTGAACATATTTATTAATTGCTTATGATATTTTTTGGAAAAATTATTTAATTAAGATATCATATTTTTATTTTTATTAGAAATATAAATTTATTACATTTATTTTAGAGTTATTAAAAGTTTATCAATATCGCAATCATTGCTCGCTTCGATACTACGAAGTTTGAATGTTTCGCATGTATGAAAGTCGGTTCTCTCTACATCTTTGGCTTCCAGATAGGCAACATCGTCTCTTCCACGGTTCATGAGGTGACGACAATCCGGCTCTAGGATTAGGGATTTTAATCGATTAGAGAATGCTTCATCATGTGGTTTTGGACTCTAATCCAAAGGGAATTAAATAAGAGCGTCTCCAAAAGAGCTCTATTTTTTACTCTATCTCTATATATAGATATTTTGGAGCAAAAATCATGCTCTAAAAGTTCTTTATTTTGATATCTAAAATAGAGACATGAATAGTGCATCTCCATATTTGGAGATTCACTATTCATATTCTAAATATAGAGATGATAGGTCCACATCTTAATAAGCACTCATTTTTTTTTTTATTATTATATTATTATTCTTTCATTATTTTATTATCAATAATAAAATAATTAATTTAATTATATTTTTATAACATATTTTTATTTTTGACACACTTATATTTATTATTTTATTAATATTGAATTATTTTTCATATATAATATTATAAATGATTTCAACTCCATTTGATGCAAGTATTCAAGTTGAAAAATATAGATTATTGAAAATGACTCGCAAATCCCAACAAAGTGGATCAAGTGGTCCTAAGAATGGTACTAGTAATCAGACAATATGATGGTAGAAATTATATAGGTGATTTACCACCTTATTAGTTTTTATATTGTATCTTTATCATTTGGTTAATATATTTTTAGTATGTAGTTTTTATTAATGTTGCTTTATTTTTTAATGTAATATGATGCTTTATAATATAATATTTATTAGTTTAAAATCCATTTTTTAGGTTTTTAATATATTTTTATTTATTACAATTTTATTATTTAATATAATTTTTATATTTATTTAAATATAAATAAAATTATTTTCATATATCATATTCCTTAAAATATTCACTTAAAAAAAATGAATGTTTAAAGAATGAATAATGATTTGGAATTGAAAATAGAGATTACTTTTTGGAAAAATATGGGCTTCATCATCTCTAAATATAGAGAATATGTAAATTTGAAATAAAAAATAGAGATTTTCTTTTGAAGATCCTCTAAGTGGTTTAGATAGAAATTTGGAGAAGTGGTTTTAGACTTCCATACAGGCATTGAACCGCCGTTTCCTTTCCATATATAGAAACTCTCTAGGTCTATGAAGAACAGACAAAAAATTAGAAATTCTTTCTTTTCGATTTGTTTGTGAAAATTTTTGGTTTTTTTTCTTTTCAAATCCTCATCTCATATAAAAATCTGTCAAAACACTTTGTGTTTTTGTGTTTGTGGATCTAAGTTTCATATGGCGGTATGAGGAAGAAGAGACGAAAATAGAGGTGATTCATTCTCTTACTGACAAAAATTTAAAGAATTAGAAAAAGTTTACTATGTAGTAGCCAATCGTTTAAATAAGTAAGACATAAATTATCTTGGTGGGGACATTTACTATATTATAATAGCCTATCATGCCCGTGTTCAACCTTTAAATATGTAAGACATACAGAACGAGGGACTTGAGTTAGAGTCTCAGTAGAAACAGTTATTACATTGTAATTCACGTGTTTAGTTATCGAAAGAGACTATCATATTTGTATTCAATGTTTAAACAAGCATGACATACAAACTGAGGGACTTGAACTATCTTGGTTGGGACCGTTACTATATTGTAACAACCCATCATGCTCGTGTTCAACGGTTAAATATAAGAAGACATATGAAGAGAGGGAATCGTAGTTCAGTCTTAGTTTTGGTAGTTTTGACTACGAGACCTCCAACTTCTGGTCATAACTCCTTCGTCCGAACTCCGTTTCAGATGCTCTTGGACTATATGGAAAGCCCATTGAGTCAAGAATCCATTCATATGCTTGAGGAGGATAGTAGGTGTCAGACCGAGGCGTCAGGACCGAGCTCATCCGTCACCGCTCGATCAGGATTACGTGATGACTCAAATCGAAGGTCATAACACCTTCGCCTAAACTCCGCTTTCTGATCTTAGACTCTATGGTCATCACTGAGTCAATATTCCATTCATTCCCTGTGGAGGATAGGAGGTCGCCGATCCGGCAAAAGTCAATTCACTTCTAAGCAGTCATTTCACTACCGGATTCGACCACGTATGACCCCACTCTAAGATCATAACTTTCATCAACTCCATTTTGGGTGTTCTTGGACTCTATGGAAAGCCCATTGAGTCAAGATTCCATCCATGTTCCTGTAGGGGATAGTAGGTGATCACAAATTTTCTGAATTCTGTGTTTTGTACCAAGCGTTCAGTTTGTTTAGTTGTGTCGATGTGTATAGCCGGGATATAACATGACCATTGCATGAACTTTTGTATTGGTATGGTAGGGCTGTTTATGGGAGGCCATGAAAGGACATATGGTTTAGTTCCAAAAACTTGGGATTAAAGGTTAGAGAATTTCTATGACCGGTTTCACACAGTCCAAGACTGTGGTGGGTTGGGGTTTGAACTGAAAACTAAAAGTTTCTAGGTTTTATGGTTGTTTGATGTTGTATGGATGATTGGAACCAAACTGGTTCATGATTGTGAAGGGGCCGTGAGGTACCTTATTGGATGGGTCCAAGATTGAGACCTTGTTGTGTGTTATTGCTTGTATGAATAACATGTAGTATGAATATGACACGTTAATGTATGTTGTATGAGGTATTAACATGGGTTATATATGGATGTTAATTATATGTACCAATTATAATTATCCATGGTATGTGAATGGTTCATGTAGTGTGCATCATACATGTAACATGAGAACTGTAGTGGCATAATTGCATTGCACATACACTAGAACATTGCATGACATGGGTGTGAGTGCATGGTTGGGATCGACACTGTGTTAGGTGTTTGATGGAGTGTCATGGGTACACGGTTGTGGATCAACACTGCGTATGGTGTTGATTAGTGGGCTCGGTTAGTGGGACAAAGTCCAAATGAGTCGCACTGGTTAAGGAAATGGTAAAGGATAATTATGTGTTAGGTATCAGCAAGTTGGGATAGATTCCCCCCAGGGTGAAAGACCCATCAATTATGGTCAGACATAGTCCTTAACGATGAAAGGCCGTAAAAGTGTCTGGGTTTATGGAGCCCGTTGGTGCCACACCAGAAATCCATTACCCACAAAAGGCGCATGGTTGTAAATGAAAATGTTAAAAGATTAAGAAAAATCTTTGGTTGTCATCGGAAAATGACAATAGTTCACACTTGGCATAGGTAGGTGTGAGGGAGTTGGTGAGTGACTCGGGATATGGGCATGATGACATTTCATGCATGACATATGACATTCATGTAGACATTTTGCCCCGGATGTGTGTTTTTATGCGACCATTGCATGTGCACTTAGGTGGGAGTAACCCTTGTAGGAGATTATCACCCTGCGGGCTTTGCTCACCCGTCATGGGATCCCCCGCTGGTACACTAGAAGATGGCGCTCCTTCGAGAGACCATGAGTACGAGAGAGAGTAGGGTTGTGGCCTTGAGAAGCATTTTTGTAAAATATGTTAGAACAATCTGGTTTAATACATTTTGGCATGTAAAAGTGTAGAAGAGTTGTACATCAAACTCTTGTATAATATTATAAGAAAATATTATAATATATGAGACATGTGAGTGTGATATCGAAGCACCTGATATTCATAGGTTTCCGCTGGTTGACGGGTTGTCAACAGGACCCCCGGGATAGGGGCGTCACATCGATACTACGAAGTTTGAATGTTTCGCATGTATGAAAGTCAGTTTTCTCTACATCTTTGGCTTCCGAGATAGGCATGACGTCTCTTCCGCGGTTCGTGAGAAGGCGACAATCCGACTCTAAGTTAGAGTTTGAATCGATTAGAAAGGAAATAACCGTCATGTGGTTTGGACTCTAATCGAGGAATTAAATAAGAGCATCTTCAAAAGAGCTCTATTTTTTACTCTATCTCTATAGAGATTTTGAAGCAAAAATCATCCTCACGAAAAGTTCTCATTTTGATATCTAAAATAGAGACATAGATAGTGCATCCATATTTGGAGATTATATTCATATATCTAAATAGAAATGATAGGGTCCACATCTTAATAAGCACTATTCTTCTATTATTATACTACTATTCTTTCATTATTTTAATATCATAATAATAAAATAATTAATTTAATATATTTTATAACATATTTTTATTTTTGACATACCTTATATTTATTATTTTATTAATATTGAATTATTTTTCATATATAATATTGTAAAATGATTTCCAACCCATTTGAGTGTAAGTATTTCAAGTTGAAAAAAATATAGATTATTGAAAAAATGACTCACAAATCCCAACAAAATGGATCAAGTGGTCCTAGTAATGGTAATTTTAGTAATTGTAATAAATATGATGGTGGAAATTATGTAAGTGATTTACCATCTTATTAGTTTTTATATTGTATCTTTATCATTTGGTTAATGTATTTTTAGTATGTAGTTTTTATTAATGTTGCTTTATTTTTTAATGTAATATGATGCTCTATAATATAATATTTATTAGTTTTAAAATCCATTTTTAGGTTTTAATATATTTTTATTTATTTAATATAATTTTATATTTATATTTAAATATAAATAAAATTATTCATATCTTATTCTTAAAATATTCTAATTTTAAAAAATGAATGTTTGAAGAATGAATAGTGATTTGGAGTTGAAAATAGAGATTGCTTTTTCGAGTTGAGTTTCTAAAATATGGGTTTCATCATCTCTAAATATAGAGAAAATGTTAATTTAGAGTAAAAAATAGAGATTTCCTTTTGAAAATCCTCTAGGTGGTTTAGATAGAAATATGGAGAAGTGGTTTTAGACTTTCATACAGGCATTGAACCCGCGTGGCCGTTTCCTTTCCATATATAGAAACTCTGCGGAGTGCATAAAACGAGACAAAAATTGGAAATTCTTTATTTTCGATTTGTTTGTGAAAATTTTCAGTTTTTTTTTCTTTTCAAATCCTCATCGATCTAAAAATGCATCCAAAACACTTTTGTTTATGTGTTTGTGGATCGAGTTTACAAGTGGCGGTACGGAAGAAGAGGCGAGATCAGGTGATTCATTCTCTTGCCGACAAAATTTAAAGAATCGGAAAAAGTTTATTATGTAGTATGTCGTTTAAATAAGTAAGACATAAATTATCTTGGTGGGGACATTTACTATATTGTAATAGCCTATCATGCATGTGTTCAACCTATAAATATGTAAGACATACGAAGTGAGGGACTTGAGTTTGAGTCTCAGTAGAAACAGTTGTTACATTGTAATTCACGTGTTTAGTTATTGAAAGAGACTATCATATTTGTATTCAATGTTTAAATATGCATGACAATAAACATGACATACAAACAGAGGGACTCGAACTATCTTGGTTGGAATCATTACTATATTGTAACAACCCATCATGCCTGTGTTCAACGGTTAAATAGGTAAGACATATATGAAGAGAGGGAATCGAGTTCGAGTCTTAGTTTTGGTAGGTAAAATTTACTATACTGTAAAAAAAAAAAGTTTAGTAGTAAAAAAAAAAAGTATAAAACAAACATGAGGGGTATAATCGGAAAAAAAGTTTACGGGCGTAGTTGGACATTAAGGCCTTTCATTAAATGAAAGACTATTTGTACATGGAGCAAGTGGAAAAGCATTTACTGTTTTTATGCGCCAAATCAAGTGGGCGACGGGGGACCAGCGTGCTTAAAAAAACCCTAATGTCGGTGTCAGTTTCATGGTTGTAGCTTGTAGGGAGAGAAATGAGTATTTTCAAGGGTTCGTCATTGCAGTGCCAGGCGGGAGCAGCCGATACAGTGGATTAACGACGACGGCGATGTGGCAGGGCTTCTTACGGGCCCTTCGAGTATTGGTAGTACCAAGCATATTCCCATGAGCATTGGAGGGTATGTTCCTGCTTCATCTCTCTCTCTCCCTCTCTCTCTCTATTTCTCTCTGCTCGTTTTCCACCTTCTTGGAATTTGAATTTTATTTGTATGGTGTGGAGTTAGGGTCTCAAATGGAAGGCGCAGATCGGAGGAAGGCAGAGGCTTACGTCATAGGAGTGGGAGATTCATAATTTTAGCAATAGAATATAAATCTATTTAGTTAGATTAGATTAGATTAGATTAGATTAATTTCGTTAACGGTTTGATAACCTTAGAATATATATCTGATTGGGGAAGATAATATATATCGATTGGGGAAGATCGGATGTGAGTTGAGTTGTCGGGGACCGATTCTTGTTTCAATACTATCAGTTTAGAGATACGTGACACAAACCTTGTTTCATTTACTTATGCTGGAAAGAAGCCAAAAGCGATGCTTTTAGAATGCATCAAAAGCTTGTTGAGGTATCTATTAATCCTTATGGGTCTATGTGGCTTGCCCGGGATATGTTTCTCGAGCTTTCAAGTTGTTTTTCTCAGCTAGACAATCTTCAATTGACAGTTTGGCATGGGAAACTAGTAAGTTTTAAGTTTCCTGTTTTCTCACATGTTTGTTTTGGTGTATATGTTTTTCCTTGACTATGGTTTGTTTCTTTCCTTTTTTTTTTAGGAAATATCGGAGGATTACATATTGCCAGAACTAAAAAACCTCAAGCAATTTGTATTGATTGTGGGAAGGTGGTCTAATGTTAGTCTCCTTGGATTTCTTGACACGATCAAGAATTGGCCCAACACACGAGATTTGTGTTTACAGGTAAGAATGTTTGTCAATTTTTATGCGTATATGTAAAATACGCCCAGTGTTTGATTATTGATTACATGGCTTAACTTTCATGTGACATTATATACAAAGTTGCCCGTCGGTGTGAAACTATATTAACAGAAAACTCGAATCATTGTCTTATGTACTCAATAATGGATCTACTTTACCAAAGTCGTTTGATTAAATGGTACATGTATTTTAATTTTGCAGTTAAATTTCAATGGCTATCGTTGGGATGATAGTTTAAAAGAAGCACCAAGAGCAAATATGAGGAAGGCAGCCAAGTATCGGCATCCATGCCTCAAAGTGGTGGAAATTGCAGGTTATCGTAATGCCTGTGATTTTGAGCTTTTAGAGAATATTATTGAAATTGTTGTTTTACTAGAGAAAATTATTATTGATAGCGATCGATCCGGATAGTGATAGTATGGATGGTTATAGGGAGCTCAGTGATGAGAACCTTGGTGAGAACACTAGTATCGCACAGGGTTGAATTTAGTAATATTGAAATCTTAATTGGGGATTCGATTGTAATCTTTTAAGTTGGGATACAACGAGTTTTTTGTTAATATATATATATATATATATATATATATATATATATATATATATATATATCAGTCATGAATGAACCACTAGTTCGATCAATCTTTGTTCCATTTATGATTTATGCAGTTGGAAATCTCACAGGTTTTGATTGTAGGTGTTTGTGATTTCTTTCTTCTTTTTTCTTTTTGTTTTCCCTTTGTTATGAAGTGGAGGTTATTATATTCCTATATACATTTAATTGACAGCTTTTCTAATTAATTTAATTGGCAGCTTTTCTAATCTTACTTACAATTATAATGCACAAAATTATTGGAAAAATTAAATAAACATTTTAAGTCATGCATTTTTGTAAAAGAAATATTTCAAAGAAAAAGGATTGTTCCAAAGAAAGAATCAGATTTCAACTGCAAATATGTTTGCAAGATAACAACTAAAGTGGTATCTTAAAAGGAAATTAAACATTATGATCTACTTTTTGGCCTTTGGGACTATCAAGTTAATCACATAGCTAAGGTATCTAAGCTATCAAATCGAATCGATGATTAAATCGAAAAAGTTATCAATTCAAGGTTTAGGGGCCGAAACAATAGTCAAATCATGATCGAATCGGATTAAACTAAGACCAAAAAGGTCAATGATTGGTGGTCTATCGATTTGATCCAATGTTTAAAACATTGATTAATAGTATCTTTATTCCCCTATTAAAGATATTAAACAAACAAACAAGACATGTGTGTTCACAAAAAAAAAAAAGGGAATATACCTTTTCCTACGGATGGCAATTCGTGTCCAAATAATACATTCAAACACGACCCAATTAATAATTAAATAACATGACATGACACGTAAAACATGTTAGATTCGTGTTATGTTTACAGATCGTGTCAAATTTCGTTTTGATCACACCTTTTCTGTTGAGCAATTTTAAACCTATAAAAAAAAAAGAAAAAAAGATATCATCATAACCACAAGTAAAAGCCCTAGTTTTCTGAATCTTCAAGCAACATGAAGTCTTAAGTAGTATTTGGATTCATCAAGATCAGGATAAGTGGGTTGAGTATCAGCTTAATTAGATATCTGGGCAATGCTAGGGTAGGGGTTTAATTGAGTCGAATCGAGTCAAGCTTGAGCTCAACTCGATTAAAAAACTCGAAACTCAAACTTAATTCGATAAATAGTTGAGCTACTCCAACTCAATGACGGACCTACCCTTAGGCTTAGAGGGGGACAAATGCCCCCCTAAAAATTTGAGAAAAAATCGTTTCTAACGTGGTTTGTAAAAAAAAAAATGGTTATTTTTTAAAAATGTTTTACAAATATAGGTTGAAAACCAAAATAATGTCTAAACTTATTGTGGAGTCTTGCATATTGTTCTTTAAAGAATGATTTTGAAGTTGTGATTACCAGGATCAAAATATCATTAAGCTTTCATGATATATCGAGTAGTGGATTTTACGGAAATATGGGAATATCGATTGGATATTTTTGCAAAATATCGAGTTATTAAAATTTTTTCATATTTTAATTATATATATTATGAAATGATTCTTATCTTAATTAGGTAGATTAAAAATCAAATGGATTAGTAATTATTAAATTAAATATGTTATATTTAATATATTATTCGGATATTATTATGTTAAAGAGATATTATTTATTTGTTTTTGTTATTATTATAAATATTATGTAGATAATAGGGAGATTCAAATATTATATATCATAATTTTAAATTTTTAAATAATATTATTTTATTTCTTTTTCTTTTCAAATTAATATTTGATTTAAAAATATTATAAGTTAAAATGTAAAATAAAAATAAAATAAAATATTATAAAGGGATTATGAACAAATATATAATAAGAGAATATAAAAAAAGTTTGCACTATATATAATAAGTGCAATCAATGGCTTAGTGGTTAGAGGGTGCCACATACAGCCATTTTGGGTGGGTTCGAAACCCTTCAAAAATAATTTTTTTCATATTTTGGAGCGAGGAAACGAGGGGAAAATATCAGTTTTCGAGAAAAATCGGCGATTTTTTCGATTTTCCTTTCCAAATATTCCATGCTTAGAAAATGATTTTGTAGAAAATCGGCCCAAAACGTTTTTAGTCCTTGGTGATTACTTGAAGAAGAGAGAGAGTTCATTTGAATTAATTTTTGAGAGTTCACATGAAAGGAACTCATCAAAATGTTGCCTTTCTAAAAATGGAGCTTTGTCCCCAAATCAATTACACTAATCATAAATTAATACATGAAGATGATGACTACAATTTTAAAGTTTAAAAAAAAAATCAATTTTTACCACGGCTTTAACTTTTTGAAAAAATTTAAAATCATAATCACCTACTACGATTTCAATGATATGACAATGAGAGACTACTCTGGCCACTATTTTCACACATAAATTATTTTGGGACAAATCTCTTGAAACCGTTTTGTGGGCCTTTTTGGTTATCAAGCCCATTAATGGTTGGCTCTCCTAGCAGTAAGCTTATTATTATTTTCTCATTATTACAAAATAATTTTTGTTTTTTAAAGTACTTTGGTTGACTATCTCTTCCCGGGTCAATTGAAAAACACTTTTAGATTAAAAAGTGTTTTTTGAAAAAATATAACAAAATTAAAGATTGCATTATTAAACATCATGAATTCTTGTTTATAAACTGAAAAGAATTATTAAGTGAGAATTATTTGATATTTTTGTCTTCTTCCAATTAGATTGTTGTCCCAATTTTAAAAATAAAATAAAAATTCCAAACTCACATATTTAAAAATAATGTCTCCAAAATCACCGAAATCTACGGTTTTAAAATTTCATCAAAGTTAAAATGGTTAGTGATTATAATTTTAGACTTAAATTTGTGACTACGGTTTAAATTTTTTAAAAGCAGTAGTCATTAGTCTGATTACAACTTAAAACCTAAAATAGTAAAGTATTGAAACAAGAACTTCGTCCGACAACTTGCTGATATGACTTTCTCCCTATTCAGATATGCAATACTCTCTAACTAATCAATAGGTTGGGAAAAGTAGGCTTCAAGCTATTACCAACAAAAAAAATATAATGGTGGAACAATGAATGTGCTACCATAAATAACAAATGTACTATAAAGTACGACCATAACTAGTGAATGCTTACATTCACTAGTTATGATAGTACGTTCAATAGTAATTTGAACTACCTAAATCCAATTCTTCAACCTATTTACAATAATTTTCGAATTGATAACTTGAAAGCAGGCCATACGAGGTTTTTTTTTTTTAAATGGAAAATAATAATAATAATAATAATAATAAAAATAAATGAATCTCAGGGAAAGTAGCTTCAAGTTATCGATTTGAAAATTATTGTAAATAGGTTGAAAAATTATTGTAAATACTTTTCCCAAAGGTTTATATTACATTGCTAAAGTATCAATCACAAGTACTCCCATTGTTGTAAGACCAGGAAAATTCGATTTTCGAAAAAGGTAAAATGGTCATTCGGTAAATCTGAAATTTTTCATAGATCTTGGATGTGGCTTGAACTTCCTTGGATTGGAATCGATCTTGCGAAATCCTAGCTACCACGTCGAATTTCGTCGAATTCGAGAACGGTCGAAATTTCCGTTTTTCGAGGCACGAGTGTCAGTCTTAGTAAACGGGTTGAGAGACATGTGATGTGACAAAAGTAACATACTACATGTACCCATGTGACACATGTTGCATGAGTAGAGAGAGGAGGAAATGGACGGCTTAGATTGTGCCAAGTGTCAAAAATCCAAGACTTGAAGACATGAATGGTATTATTTGAATTGTTAATGATAATAAAGACAAAAGAGTCAATAGTGGTCATCTTCTCGAAAGAAGAGCAAAAACATGCGAGAGAGTTGATGCGGTGAGAGTCACAGTTTTGAGTTTTAGAGAGAGAGGTGTGCCTTCTCTTTAGGATCGACCATTCGGACCGTCGATTCGACGAGCAGAAGGAAGTTGCTCTGCGGCGAGACTCATGGGCGCAGTTTGGTGGAGTTCCGACAACTCCAAGAGGTATGGATCTTTTCCTACTTGCGTTATTCTTTGGCTAAGAGACATGTAAATGGTTAGAAATGTTATGAGGCTTGTTTTAGCCGTAAACTCGGTCTCAAAAGCTTTGAATCGAGTGGAGAAAATTCCTATTTGTGGTCATGAACAGTAACCCTCGGATTCCTTTGCTACATGAATAGTGACAGTGAATTTTTGGTGTGAAAATGTGTTTGGTTGAGTGATTCAAAATGGTGCAGTGTTTGTTAATTAGCCAATGTGAGGCTAATTTTGGGTGTAATTGATTGTGAATTTGCATAACATGTTTTATGTGATTTAATTATGTTAATATATATGGATGTGAATATATTAGCATGAATGTATTGGAATTGACATCATGCATTCCATATGCACTGGGGCACCCTAGAATATTAGGAGTGAATGCATGACATGAAATGAAACAAAAACGAAAATGTTTGTGAAAGGAATTTCAAGGAAGATTTTCAGAAGAATTGCCTTGGAGAGTTGTCCAACATATCACTTCGGATGAGGACCATGACTGTTTCGGAGAAATATTCGACAATTAGTCTGGGAGGGTAGTCAAATGTATTTCTGAAATTCGGTGTGAGTTTTCGAGAACAAAAGCTTTGTTTTGGCGTATATTTTACTCGCATTCGGCTTAGGCATATGTGAGTGAGGCGGTGAGGACTCGGGACATGAGATTCGTCATGTAGACATTCGAGTAGGTTCATGAAATTGCTTGAATGTGATTGTTCGTCATGCATGTGCACTTAGGTGTGGAGTAACCCGGGTGAGTATCTCTCTTGGGCTGCTCACCACGTCGAGGATCACCATTTAGTCACAGGGGAGTGTGCACGAGGACTAATTCATGAAATGAGTGTTTTAGAAAGCAGTTGTGGCTTTGGTATTGTTGTATAACATGTATTAGAATTATAAATTTTAATGTATGTTGAATTAAGAGTAATGTAAAAACTTTTGAACCATGTAGTATATTTGGTTGGGATATATTTTGTGAGTATTGATGCAGGGGCCCAAGTGACCATTATTTTACTCGCATGTTGACCACGTGGTCATTGTAAAGTTGTTGGAGACGGGTTTGGCCTTAGGTAGAAGCTCCCACTGTACAAAAGGCTCTGCCGTTTTGTGAGTGGTGTTGGGTTGCAGAGCATTCACGGTATTCCCGTAGTTGATGGATTGTTACTTGGACCCAGGGGAATGGGCGTCACGAAACCACAGCCCCTCTTCTTCTTCCTCCGATCTGTACATTCAATTTGAGACTGAAAATTCACACCACACAAACAAATTCAAATTTAAATTCAAAGAAGGTGGATTTTTTTTTTAACTTTTTCCAAATCTTTAAATTTATTCAGTAATAGAAAACGAAATGAATCACCTGTTTCTTCTTTCTCCTAAATTGCCTCTTCGTCCTCATCCAGTCAGTTGAAAGCTTCCTCATAAACTGTGATCAATCGACAAACACAAAAAAACAAAAAAAACAAAAAATTATTTTGATAGATTTTTCTGATGAGATGAAGAGAGAGAAAAGAATCGAAAATTTTCACAAACAATAAAGGAAAAATATTACGGATGTTGCCATATTCAATTTAAAAGTTAAAAAGGTAAAATGAAAGTTAACATCTTTAAAAGCAATTTTTTTTAGGATATAAATGTAAATGTCTCAAAATTTAAAGATTTAATTACTACTTTTCCCTAGATTTTATATAATACTTGTAATTACTTAAAGTATCACCTAATAAGACATTATACAAACTCTTAAAGTCCCAACTTCGTTATAACGAGCGATCGTAGGGTTTCTAAGAGGAGACGAAAATCTGGAAATTCGTAAATCCGCAACATCTATTAGCCGAGCTTCTCCGTCGATCGCTTTGTGAAAAGTTTTGCTTATAAATTTAAAGAATCTAAAGCGAATTTTTTTTTCCACCTTCTTGACAATTTGAATTTGATTTGTATGGTGTGGATCAGAGTCTCGAATGGAAGGCGCAGATCGCAGGAAGAGGCAAGGTTTACGCTACCTGAGGTACCTGAGATATAATTTTAAAGAAGAGAATATAAATCTATCATTAGGATTAGATTAATTTCAGCAAGAAGCTTGATAACCTGTAATATATATATCTCGATTAGGGAAGATCTGATAAGCGAGTTGCCTGGACGAAAATTGTTGTTTCAATACTATCTCTGCTGACCCTTAGGAAGCAAAGATTTAACTAGTGTTCTTTCGCCATGGAGACATCAGAAACCCCACATGTCTAAATATCAATTATCGTCCAATTAGTTTTACTTCTAAACCAAAGCATAAGAATAATAAATATAAAAATGGTTATGTAAATCCTTCAGAAATAAAGGTTTTTAGGTTAAAATAACATTAAAATGAATCCTAACGCCGAAAACCCAAAGAGTAAATTCTAAGGGGATCGAATTTGATGGTGTAGTGGCAAATCAGACTTTGAAGAAACCAAAATAACCCATGAACAAGGATTTTCTATGTACTGGATTAAAACCCAAACTTTTCTTCTCTTCCCTCGTATTCTCTTCCATCACACACGCACACCCTTACACCTAAGTCCTAGGATCGTTGGAGAAGCATGAAGGAAGGCCGATCTAGGAGATTTATGGCAAATGTGATACAAAAGCTTAAGATCTCCATAGCAACCAAAGGATTAAGGTAGGGTTTTCCCATTCACTTACATTGAGGCTAGGTATGTATATATGTACGCTTGGGGCTATAAATGCTATTTTTCCGGTACTCAAACCATTATCTTTTCAGACGTGGGAATGTGAGGAATTTATTCTTAAATGTGTTCTTTTCTGGGGGGATTGATTTCTAACTCCTAGTGATTTGTGTGAGTAGAAAATACCGTGGGTATGATCTCTTGTATTTTCTAACTATTTTTGAATTGTTTTATGATTGTTTGTGGATTCTGTAGTTTTTCCAAAGAAAAATCGAGAAATATGGAAGGATTGGTATGAAATTGTCGGTTGGTAAACTAAATTTCCTTCGGGTATGATGATTTGAGGAACTAAGGGGGATTCTTTATATAGCATGGGGACTCTTCTATGGTGCCTTCACCGCCCGATTCCGACCACTTCTGACCCGATTCGACTCACTGACCCGACTCGACTCACTTTGACCCGATCTCGACCACTCGAAAAATGATTCTCCACTCCGGGGGATTATTACATATTTATAGGATTTTACATAACATGGGGGATTATGATATATTATGGGGGATTTTTCTTACATAACATGGGGGATTTTTATATAGTATGGGGGATTCTACTAGGGTGATCACTGCCAGATTTCCGACTCCCTCGGGAATGGTTTTCTTTATGGGGATTTCTATATAATATGGGAGATTTTTACATAATCTATGAACTTATTACCTAGTATGGGAGATTTTTTACATAACTTGGGGGATTTTACATAACATGGGGGATTTTTTACATAACATGGGGGATTATTACATATTATGGGGGACTATTTTTACATAACCCGGGGGATTGTTATACTTTGATACATGAGAGGTTGCTTATACGCATGCTCATCCTGCTATGCTTATACTCGAGGTTGCCTCGCATGCTTGAGAAAACCTATTTTGATACATGAAGTTTGCTTATACGCATCTTTCTCCTGTCTTATACTTTCGAGGTTGCTTATAAGCATGCTTGAAAACCTACTTTGATATATGAGAGAGGTTGCTCATACGCATGCTCATCCTATACTTATACTCAAGAGGTTGCTTATAAGCATGCTTGAGAAAACCTACTTTGATATATGAGAGGTTGCTCATACGCATGCTCATCTATGCCCATACTCGAGGTTGCTTATAAGCATGCTTGAAAACCTACTTTGATATATGAGAGGTTGCTCATACGCATGCTCATCCTATGCTTATACTCGGGGTTGCTTATAAGCAATGTGAAAAACCTACTTTGATATGAGAGAGGTTGCTTATACGCATGCTCATCATACTTATACTCGAGGTTGCTTATAAGCATGCTTGAGAAAACCTACTTTGATATATGAGAGGAGTTGCTCATCACCGCGTAGCATCATGCTATACTCGAGGTTGCTTATAAGCATGCTTGAGAAAACCTACTTTGATATATGAGAGGTTGCTCATACGCATGCTAAATCCCTATACCCATACTCAAGGGTTGCTTACTTAGCATGCTTGAAGAAAAACCTACTTTGATATACGAGAGGTTGCTTATCTTTGCTCATCCTAAACTTATACTCAGGGTTCATATAAGGATGCTTGAGAAACCCTACTTTGATATATGAGAGGTTGCTTGTAAGCATGCTCATCCTATTCTTATACTCAAGAGGTTCCTTATAAGGATGCTTGAGAAACACTACTATGATGAATGAGGAGTTTATTATAAGGATGCTTGAGAAACACTACTATGACGAATGAGAAGTTTATTGTAAGGATGTTTGAGAAACAAAAATAACGGTTGTAAATGGTATTTGGTGAAAATGTTTATAATTTTGTTTACGCGTTGCTTGAGTGTACATTTACTTAAGTGTTTTCATATAAACTTGAGATCTATTTGTAATGTCCTTGTTTTCATTAAAATGGTACATCTATGATATGTTATAAAAAAAAATGAGACCGACTGTTTTTCATATTTTTCTAAACCTTGTTGGAGTTTGGGAGGATTTTCCTACAGAGCTTCGTGCTCACCCCCCCTACTTACATCCCTTTTCAGATTTTACCTTTGAGGAGGTGGTAGGGGCGAGAACCGCGCATGGGAGGCCCCACACGGGGGAATCTAAGTGGGGAGAACATGTATTTATCAGTTTATTTGTACTAAATTTAGAAAGGTATTTTGAAATCATGTAAAGTCTATAGTATTTTGTTATTCAGCTAGCGTTATCATAGCTTAATTCTTTGGATATGTAAATGCCATTGTTGGGCATATTCTTTTTGTTATTATTATTACTGGCTTGGCTTAGTCTTTTAGAAGGTTGTGTGGGTTATTTCATACGATTGAATCGAAATCTTTTGGGGATAATATTATGTAAATATTTGATGGATAAATGGAGCTGATATTGGGTGATGTATTATAATCGCACGGGTTGTGTTTTGGGTAGAGCTTCGAACAAGGGAGACTGCTGCCCGAATTTTGTTAAGTCAAGGACATAGTCCATTTATGGGTTTCCTATGATGCTCTCATGGTGTAAATGGTTGTTAGTATGTAATGACGTCCCAAGGGGTATTTGGGGCGTTACAGATACTTTTGGACTTCTATTCCGATTCTCAATTTTGATGCTAATAATATATCCGATTCTCTTATTCACGAAATTACGCTAGGAGATGAGTACAATAAGTGGGTTTCTTGGGTGTTGGCACAACGTAGAGGCCCAAAAGCCTCAAACGTAGTTGAATTTAGAGTTTGTTATGATTTGGATAAAGCATCTACCTCTCATATTGATCGATGGATTAAGTTTGCGTTATCAAATAGAGTTCACACGGTTGAGCTCAGCTTGTCAAATATTTTTTATGACCAACACTCTGGCAGATGCTATATGCCGACACGAAGTATTGGGATTGAGTGCATTGGGGTCCCCTTTGAAGAACTCCTCCTCCAATATGTTTGTGGGGTTTAAGTCCTCAAGACTATCGTGAAGAGGCGGTTAAAGTGGATGATATAACTGTGAATACTTTTATCCAATTGTCCTGTTCTTGAGCGATTATCTCTACATCTCAACTGCTTTGAAATTTAAAGTTGTTAAGCTAGTCTCCCTTGTTGAGAGGGTGTAGGGTGGTGAGTTAGTGAGAGCTTCTTGAAACCATTGAGATTTGTGACACAAACCTTGTTTCATTTACTTATCTTGGAAAGAAGCCAAAGACGATGCTTCTTAGAATGAAAGCTTGTTGAGGTATCTATTAATCCTTATGGAGTGATTACATGTGGCATGCGGGCTATGTTTCTCGGCTTTCAAGTTGTTTTTCTCAACTAGAGAATCTTCAATTGACAGTCTGTCAACCGAAACTAGTAAGTTTTAAGTTTCCTGTGTTTCTCACATGTTTGTTTTGGTGTATATGTTTTTTCCTTGACTATGGTTTGTGTTTTTTTTTTAGGAAATATTGGGGAATTACATATTAGGAACTAAAAACCTCAAGCTTAATTTATATTGATTGTGGAAAGGTTTAATGTTAGTCTCCTTAGATTTCTTGTCATGATCAGGGTGGCCCGACTTGCGAGAGATTTGTGTTGCGGTAAGAATGTTTGTCAATTTTATGCATATATGTAAATTCTATAGCGTTTGATTATTGATTAGATAATGCAAAGCTTCCTTTCATGTGACATTATATACAAAAGTTGCCCATCGGTGTGCGACACTAAATTAACAGAAAACTTGAGTTTTATGTACTCAATAATGGATCTACTTGACGAGAGTCGTTTGATTAAATAGTACATGTGTTTTAATTTTGCAGTTAAATTGCAATGGCAATCATTGGGATGATAGTTTAAAAGAAGCACCAAGAGCAAATATGAGGGAGGCAGCCAGGTATTGCCATCCATGCCTCAAAGTGGTGGAAGTGCGGGGTTACATTGTAATACACCGTGATTTTGAGCTTTTCAAGCATATTATTGAAATTGTTGTTTTACTAGAGAAAATTATTATTGATACACGCAATCCTAATCCCAATCCAAAGAAAATTAGGGAGCTCCGGAGTGGTGAGGAGCAACAATTGAGAACACTAGTATCGCCTGGGGTTGAATTTGTAATATTGTAATCTTACTTGGGGATTCAGTTTTTTTATTTATATTCAAATATTAGAACACTAGCATCGTCTGGAGTTGAATTACTGATATTGTAATATTTTATTTATATATATAGAGAGAGAGAGAGAATGGTCTTAATTTGATGGTCATGCATGAACCCTAGTTCAATCAATAATGTTCCATTTATGAATTATGCAGTTGGAAATCTCACAGGTTTTGATTGTAGGTGTTTGTGATTTCTTTCATCTTTTTTCTTTTTGTTTTCTCTTTGTTCTGAAATGGAAGTTATTATATTCCTATATACATTTATTCAAGAAGAGCTCTTGCATGAGTGAGTAGAATAATTTAGGAACCGATAATTAATTTAATTGGCAGCTTTTCTAATCTTACTTACAATTATAATACACAAAATTATTGGAAAAATTAAATATACATTTTAAGTCATGCATTTTTTTTAAAAGAAATAGAGAGCAAGCGAAAGGTAAGTCGTCTCTCTTAATAAGTTGGGAATTATTGAGAGTTCCCAACTTCTGAACCAAGAATATATCTCAACCTGCCAAAAAAAGAAAAAGGATTGTTCCAAAGAAATAATCAGATTTCAACTGCATATATGTTTGCAAGATAACACCTAAAGTGGTATCTTAAAAGGAAATTAAACATTATTATCTCACAGAGTTCCACGTTTTGGCCTTTGGGACTATCAAATTAATCACAGTTGACATGCAATCATAATAGCTAAGGTATCCAAGCTATCAAATCGAATTGATGATTGAACCGAAAAAATTACCAATTCAAGGTTTAGGGCCTGAAACAATGGTCGAATCACGATCGAATTGGATTAAATTAGGACCAAAAAGGTCAACGATCGATGGTCTATCTATTCGATCCAATGTTTAAAACATTGATTAATAGTATCTTTATTCCCCTATTAAAGATATTAAATAAACAAACAAGACAAGTGCATTCACAAAAAAAGACAGTTAAATGATCATCATAACCACAAAAAAAAAAAAAAGGAATACACCTTTTCCTAGGGATGAAAATTTGTGTCCATGGATTGTATTTGGGTTGTATCAATACCATGTCTTTTTCTATGGTATTCGTCAATTTAAACATGACATTAATAATAAACGAGTCAAAAATAACAAATTCTAACACAACCCAATTAATAATTAGATAATATGTCATGACATGTAAAACATGTTAGACGTGGTGGGCCATGTTCGCGGATCGTGTTAAATTTTGTCAAGTCTACCATTTCCTTTTCAAACAATTTTCAACCTATCAAAAAAAAAAAAAAAAGATATATCATCATAACAACAAGTAAAAGCTCTAGTTTTCTGATTCTTCAAGCCACATGAAGTCTTAGATAGTATTTAGATTCATCAAGATCAAAGATCGGGATAAGTGGGTTAAGTATCAGCTTAATTGGATATCTTGGAAATGCTAGGGTAGGGGTATAATTGAGTCGAATCGAGTCAAGCTTGAGCTCAACTCGATTAAAAAACTCGAAACTCGAACTCGACTTGATAAATAGTTGAGCTACTTGAACTCAATGGCGAACCTACCTTAGGCTTAGAGGGGGCAAATGCCTCCCTAAAAATTTGAGAAAAAAATCGTTTCTAACAGGGTTTGACAAAAAAAGGTTATTTTTTAAAAAATTACAAATATAGGTTGAAAACCAAAATAATGCCCAAACTATTGTCAGCCTTGCATATTGTCATTTCAAAGAATGATTTTGAAGCTGTGATTACTTGAAAAGAAGAGAGAGAGAATTCATTTGCAGATTAATTTTTGAGAGTTCACATGAGAGGAACCATCAAAACGTCGCCTTCGAAATGGAGCTATCTCCAAAATAATTTTTTTTGAAAATAAATCATTAAATTAACACATGAAGATGATGACTACGATTTTAAAGTTAAAAAAAAAAAATTCAATTTTTACCATGGCTTTAACTTTTTGAAAAAATTTAAAATCATAATCACCTACTACAATTTCAGTGATATGACAATGAAAGACTACTTTGGCTACTATTTTCAAACATAAATTATTTTGGAACAATTTACTGTATTATCAAAGTGTTTAATTATCAATATATATATATATATATATATATCTTCTTTGAGTTGAGGTTTTTACCTCTTCCTCATGGCGTTGCCTATCCATCCTATTAGACGTTTTTTTTTTACAACCAAATAATAGAGTTTCAATGTAGTAAATTGTCTTCATTGGGATTTAAACCTGAGACGCCTCCCTTTCCTATGTTCTGCCTATTTAAATACCTAGAGCACCATCATGTCGGAAGTTAAATAAGAAACAATGGGCTATAAAATATCAAACTAGAGGATAACTTCAGAGAACCACAAAAAAAAATAAAAAATAAAGAAGGCATAATTATGGTACAACAAAAAGAATAACAATATAAAGAAAAAACACAAATGGTAACTCAATATATTATCTTATCTCTAGAAATCAAGGTAGCACTCAAGCATTTACGAGATTCTACAATTCATCCTACTTTCCCTCATTGTGTATTGTGTTATACATTCTATATTTCTTCATCCAACTTGTCCAAGAGAGACACAAAGTATCAGCTTAATTAGATATCTTGGAAATGCTAAGATACGGGTGTAATTGAGTCGAATCAAGTCAAGCTTGAGCTCAACTCGATTAAAAAACGTGAACTCGACTTGATAAATATTTGAGCTACTCGAACTCAATGGCGAACCTACCTTAGGCTTAGAGGGGGCAAATGGCCCCTTGAAAATTTGAGAAAAAATCGTTTCTAACGGGGTTTGACAAAAACGTTATTTTTTTAAAATTTTTTACAACATAGTGGAAACCAAAATAATGTCAAAACCATTAAAGCCTTGCATATTATCCTTTCAAATAATGATTTTGAAGCTGTGATTACTTGAAAAGAAGAGAGAGAGAATTCATATGCAGATTAATTCTTGAGAGTTCACATGAGAGAGGAACTCATCAAAATGCTGCCTTTCTGAAAATGGAGCTTTGTCCAAAAATAATTTTTTTTTCAAAAAAAATCCTCAAATTAACACATGAAGATGATGACTACGATTTTAAAGTTTTTTAAATCACTATTTGACATTATTTTTAACTTCAAAAAATTTAAAATCATAATACTTACTAGGATCAATGGTATGACAAATGAGAGACCACTGTGGCCATTATTTTCAAAAAACAGTAAATTATTTTGGAAATTTTTTTATTAAATATTTATTTGAGGCAAATCTCTTGAAACTAAGCCAGGCCTTTTGTTATTAGGCCCATTAATATTTGGGCTCCTCTAACAGCTTGTCCATTATTTTCTGGCTATTCAAAAATAATTTTGTTTTTTACACTTGCTGACTATCCTATTTCAGTTAATCGAAAAACACTTTAGATTAAAAGTGTTTTTTGAAAAAATATAACAAAATTAAAATTGCATTATTAAACATCATGGTCTTTGCTTATAAACTTAAAAGCATTATTAAGTAAGGAATTGCTGATCTTTTGTCTTCCAATTAGATTTTGTCCCTATTTAAAATAAAAATAAAAATTCCAAACTCACATATTTCAAAATAATGTCCAAAATCATCGAAATCCTAACAGTTTTAAAATTTGTTCAAAAAGTTAAAATAGTTGGTGATTATAATTTTAGATTTAAATTTATGAACCGTAGTCATTAAGCATAATTTTAACTTAAGCCTAAAACCATAGTTACTAATCATAATCACGGTTTTAACTTTAAGTTTAAAACCATAGTTAGTGACTACGATATTAACTTTTTGAACAAATTTAAAACCGTAGTTTATATGTTTAACTTAATCGATTAGAACGTTCAACGATTAAAGACAAGACATGAGAATGGATAAATTCGAGTTAGAGTAGGGATAATTTATTATATTATTGTATTAACTATAGTTATCAATTACGATTTTGATGATGAGACAATAAAATGTTGGTCCACGCATTATTTTGAAATATGTGAATTTTTTTTTTTGAAATATTAATTTGGGACATCACTCCTTCAATTCATGAAAGAACAACAAGTAGTGTAAACTTGTGGTAGAAGGAAATAAAATGGTGGGTTGGTAGACCGTTGAGGATTTGATCGATTAGAAAGAAGGAATATATATGCCATGTGAGAATGCTAGTTGCGTGTTGGAAATATTATCTCCATAAGCCATTCAAAGACTCTATTTATCATAAATATAATTAATCTGTTTATGGGAGAAAACTAAATAATAAATAAATATAATAAAATATTTAGAATTGCACATTCATATTCTTTGCTATGGACAACAAGGTTGAAATTTAAAATAAATAAATGAATTTGATGAACAGTTGGGAAAATTTGTGAATGTGACGCCCCATTTCTCGGGGATCCCGTTGACCATCGTCAATCTGCGGAAAACCTGTGTGTCTCATATCATGAGACTCATATATGAGTAAAAATGGCCACATTGGTCTACACAACATACTCATCAAAATATATCAAACTATATTATAATAGTTCCAAGAATTGTTACATCACTCTTAATACAAACATGTTTCATAAAAACATAATCAAAGCCACATGCTCTGGGCTTTCTTTTTCAAAAGAAATTCTAATGAGCGCCGTTTTCCTAACAAATTGTACCAAATACCTTCTCGATAGGGTGAGCAATGCCCAAGAGTTGAATCTCTACATGGGTTACTCATCACCTAAGTACATGTAATGGCACCAAACATATTCAAGCAAATGCATGGTCCTACTAATATCTACACGTCTAATCCCATGTCTCAGCCTCCCTTACTAACTCTCACGCATGCTTATGCTATGTATGAAAATCGTCTTCAACAAAAATATTTGTTTTAATCGTGGGCAACCCTCCGATATAAATACGTTGGATAATCCTCCGAGGTGAATTTGTTGGGCAACTCTCCGAAACAATTCATGGGCCCCTTCGACGTGAATTGCTGGACAATTTTCCCAACACAATTCTTCAGACAACTTTCCGATAAAATTATTATTTTTAATAATTTTTTTCTTTACAAAAGAATTCATCGTTTGGACAACCCTCCGATTTTATTTGTCATGCACTTACACTTATCATTCTAGGGTACCCTGGTGCATATGAAATGCATTATGTCATTTCCATACAACACATGTTAATATATTAAGCATGCATATATTAACAAAAATCATCACACAGCAACATGTTATTTTGTAAAACCCCGGAAAATTCAAATTTTCTGAAAAATGGTAAAATGGTCATTTCGGTAAAAATCCAAAATTTTTCTAGATCTCGATGATTTAAACGACTTCACCGCTGGAATCGCCTGAAATTCAGCACAAGGTCAATTCCATGACAAAGAGGGAATTTCACGCTTGAGGCACCAGTGTCTAAAATGAAAATTTCTCGAGAGACATGTGATGTGACAAAAGTCACCTATTACATGTACTCATGTGACACATGTTGCATGATTAAAGAGATGGTGGAAATAAATGGCTTAGATTGTGCCAAATGTCAAAAATCAAGATGAAGGGACAAGATGAGAATTAATGAAAAGTTTAATTGGATAAAGACAAAAATGGGAATAGTTATCTTCTCCATTTGAAAGCAAACATGAGAAAAAAAGTAGTAGGTTTGAAATCGATTTCTAAGAGAGAAAGGATCATTCCAGATTTCCCGTAGTTTGACCATTTGGCTCGTCGCCAAGAAGTAAAGTTGTTCTACACTCACAGGCCACAGGACACCGATTTGGTGGAGTTCTGAAAACTCCAAGAGGTAGGGATCTTTTCCTACTTGGTTTATTCTTTGGCTAAGGGCCATTTTATGGATGAGGATTTGTTGAGGCCTATATAGATTATTGAAAACACCTCGCAAATCCCAAACAAAGTGACTGCGGTCCTAGTAATGGTAATTTTAGTAATTGCATAAATATGATGGTAGAAATTATATAGGTGATTTACCACCTTATTAGTTTTTATATTTGGTAATTTTATCACGGTTAATATATTTATATGTAGTTTTTATTAATGTTGCTTTATTTTAATGTAATACATGCTTTATAATATAGTATTTATTAGTTTAAAATCCATTTTTAGGTTTTTAATATATTTTTATTTATTACAATTTTATTTATTTAATATAATTTTATATTTATATTTAAATATAAATAAAATTATTTCATATATCATATTTTTAAAATATTCTAATTTAAAAATGAATGTTTCTTGTGTGAATGAATACCGATTTGGAATTGAAAATAGAAATTTGAAAATATGGGCTTCATCATCTCAAACATATAGAGAATATGTAAATTGAAATAAAAATAGAGATTTTCTTTGAAGATCCTCTAGTGGTTTAGATAGAAATTTGGAGAAGTGGTTTTAGACTTCCATATGTGCATTGAACCGCCGTTCTTCCATATAGAAACTCTCAGGTCTATGAAGAATGCATAAAAATCGGGAAATTTTCTTTTCTATTTGTTTGTGAAAATTTCTGCTTTTCTTTCAAATCCTCATCCGACGAAAAATCACAAAACACTTTTGTTTATGTGTTTGTGGATCAAGTGTACAAGGGCGTATTTGAGGAAGAAGAGACGAAAATAGAGGTGATTCATTTCATCGACAAAATTTAAAGAATTAGAAAGTTTACTATGTAGAAACAATCGATTAAATAAGTAGGACATAAATTATCTTGGTGGGGAGATTACTATATTGTAATATTTATCATAATAGAAAGTTCAACCTTAAATATAAAGACATACTGCTAAGTGACTGAAGTTTAGTCTCAGAGAAATAATAGTTACATCAGAATTCACGGTTTAGTTATTGAAAGCAGATTCATCATATTTGTATTCAATATTTTTAAATATGCATGACAATAAACATGACATACAAAACAAAGGACTCGAACTATCTGGTCGGGATCATTACTATATCAGAACAAACTCCATCATGCCCGTGTTCAACGGTCAAATAGATAAGACATATATGAAGAGAGGGAATCGAGTTCGAGTCTTAGTCTTGATAGGTAAAATTTACTATACCTGTGAAAAATAAAGTTTGGGAAAAGTATAAAACAAACATGAGGGGTATAATCTAAAAAAAGTTTACGCGTAGTTGACATTAAGGCCTTTTTATATTAAATGAAAGACTATTTTGTACACGGAGCAAGTGGAAAAGCATTTATCTGCTTTATCCTAGAAACTAACTAAGTGGGCTAATGGGACCAAATTCGCTTTAAAAACCCTAATGTCTGGGTGTCGGGGTCATTGCAGGAGAGAAAAAGGAGAGAGTCAAGGGGTAATGAAACTGTCATCGCCTCTTCTACGACAGCTGGAATTTCGAGCCCACGTAAATGAGTATTTTCAAGGGTCATTGCATTCTACGCGAGGCGAGGCTCGGGTTCCGTGGATTGACGACGACGACGATGACGCCGAGAAGCTCGGGGCTCCTTCGACATCGGGTAAGCATTCAAAGCATATTCCCACCGTTGGAGGTATGTTCCACCGCTTCATCTCTCTCTCTCTCCGTCTCGTTTCCACCTTCTTCTTGAATTTGAATTTTACTTGTATGGAAAGTGGATTGCAAATTTCAAATGGAAGCAGACGTGAGGAAGAGGGTGGTTTACGCCACCTGGAGGTACCTAGATTCATAATTTTAGCAATAGAATATAAATCTATTGATTAATAGATTAATTTCAAGTAGCGCTTGATAACCTTAGAATATATATCCGATTAGGAAGATCTGATGATCGAGTCACGGACGAAATTCTGCTTCAATACATCTCTACTGAGCCTAGGAAGCAAGACGAACTAGTGTTCCTCTCGGGCTTCGCTGAGATACGTTTGGACTCATATTCTAGCTTCAATTTTGATGCCACGATATATCCAGCACTCACATGTGTAGTTCCGCTAGGAGATCATGTGTACAAGAAGTGGGTTTCTAGGGTGGTGGAACAACGTAAAGGCCCAAAGGCCTCAAATGTAGATGAATTTAGAGTTTGTTATGATTTGGATGAAGCATCTAGGTTTGATATTAATGGATGGATTAAGTTTGCGTTATCAAATAGAGTTCACACGGTTGAGCTCAGCTTGTCAAATCTTAATAAGCAGCTTTTTCATGACAAATGCTATATACTTCCACACCAAGTATTGGGATTGAGTGCATCGGGGTCCCCTTTGAAGAAATCCTCTTCCAATATGTTTGTGGGGTTTAAGTCCCTCAAGACTTTATCATTGAAGGCGGTTAAAGTGGGTGATAAAGCTATTGCATACTTTTTATCCAATCGTCTCTTCTGAACGATTATCTCTACATCTCAACTTTGCTTGGTGAAATTTAAAGTTGTTAAGCCGCCTCTCAGTTTAGGTATTTGGGAGGCGGTGAGTTGTCGAGAGTTAAAACTGTTGAGATCTGTGACACAAACCTTGTTTCATTTACTTATGCTGGAAAGAAGCCAAAGACGATGCTTTTTAAGAATGCACCAAAGATTGTTGAGGTATCTATTAATCCTTATGGGTCTATGTGGCCTGCCCGGGATATGTTTCTCCAGCTTTCAAGTTGTTTTTCTCAAATTAGAGAATCTTCAATTGACAAATCAGCCATGGGATACTTTAGTAAGTTTTAAGTTTCCTGCTTTCTTCTCACATGTTTGTTTTGGTGTATATGTTTTCCTGACTATGGTTTGCTTTTCCTTTTTTTTAGAAATACCCGAGGATTGGCATATTGCCGTAACTAAAAACCTCAAGCAATTTGTATTGATTGTGGAAAGGTGGTCTAATGTTAGTCTCTCGATTTCTTTTGACACTTCCATCAAGAATCGCCCAATCCTGCGTAGATTTGTGCTGCGTGTAAGAATGTTTGTCAATTTTATGCATATATGTAAAATCTATAGCGCTTGATTATTGATTAGATAATGCAAAGCCTCTTCTTCATGTGACATTATACAAAGTTGCCTATCAATTATCGCAGAACACTAAATTAATGTAAAACTCGAGTTTTATGTACTAATAATGGATCTACTTTACCATAGTTGTTTGATTAAATGGTACATGTGTTTTAATTTTGCAGTTAAATTGCAATGGCAATCATTGGGATGATAGTTTAAAAAAAGCACCAAGAGCAAATATGAGGGAGGCAGCCAGGTATTGCCATCCATGCCTCAAAGTGGTGGAAATTGTAGGTTATTGTAATACCTGTGATTTTGAGCTTTCAAGCATATTATTGAAATTGTTGTTTTACTAGAGAAAATTATTATTGATACACGCAATCCCAATCCAGATAGTGATAGCATGGATGGTTATAGGGAGCTCCAGAGTGATGAGGAGCAACAATTGAGAACACTAGTATCGCCTGTGTAAGACCCGAGAAATTCCAATTTCTGGAATAAGGGCAAAATCATAATTTTGATTACAAATTGTAATTACGGTTAAAAAAATCCGTAATTAATTCTCTAGATCTCGGATGACGAAACGGATTGTACCGTTGGAATCGTCTCATGAAATGTTGCTATACGTAAAATTTCGCCCAGTTCTTTGAGAGCGGTCAGTCGGCACCTTTTACCGACGTGTGATTTTAGGTGCCGTAAAACGATTTTTGTTGTGACGAAAGTCATATATAACACGTACTCATGTGCCATAAGTGGTATGAGTAGAGAAATGATGAAAATGGATGGCCGAGATAGTGCCGAAAAACAAATCTGGTAAAAGAAGGACAAAAGGGTCATTAATGAAAATGATTTAAATGACACTAAAGGACAAAATGTCCAATAGTGTCATCTCTTCAAAAATGAAGAGCAAATCGGGCAGTAGGGCGCAGAGGAGCAGCTGGGTATTTTTTTGTTTAGTTTTAGTGAGAGAAGGTCTTCCTTCTCTCTAAAAATACGGGCGATCCGACCGTCGGCGGTCTTCGGGGCGAGAAGGAAAAATGTTCTACGCGGAGCAGGCTACGCATGGACCCCGGGATTGAGAGTTTTTGACAAACTCTAAGAGGTAGGATTTCTCCCTACTTGGGTTTATTCCTATTATTGAGTGTTTACAGATGTTTCGGTTGTTTGAGGCCGTGAGGGGCCGTTTGATCGGTCTCAAAACTTGGGACCGAATTTATAAAATTTTTGGAAGAAAAAATGGGGCAGCCGTGGCTGCTCCACGGCTGAATTGGTGTGGAAAATGGGTATGGTGGTGTTGATCATGTATTGGTATAGAAAAAGGCCGGGAATGGCCGTGTGATGCGGGTTCACCAAGTGAACCGTTCAGTTGTGATTTTTCGGGAATAGTAACCGAGGGTTTCACTATTCCCGAAACGGTGTTCTAAAATATATTTTGTGAAAATATCGTTTAGTGATGATTTAAATTAAATTACCAAAATTAATTTTGATCATTAAGCGCAGTAGACTAATTTTGATGTGATGAAATGTATAATTTTAACATGATTGTGTGATTTTAATTATCACGAATATGATACATTGTTTATATATTTGCATGTGATTTAGACGTAATGGGCCGACATACATGCATTCCATATGCAGCTGGGACACCCTAAGTTATAGGGTGATGCATGAATTAAGTCCTAGAGAGAAAATGGTTCGAGTAGTCTAAAATGTTAATCATCGGATGAGTCAAACTAAATAATATATCAAGTCGGACGGCCCAATTGAATATATATTCATGGAGGTGATCCACGACAAATAATATATCAGTCGGATGGCTAGGTTGATATATATTCGTCGGAGGTGATCCACTTGGCTCGTAATATATATCAATCGGCCGGGCGGCTGGTGATATATTCATGGAAGGAGTTGCTCACTAATAAAGCGAATATTCTCATCTGGGAAGCAGGCGAGTGTGAGAGAGGTCGATAGACTCGGGATGCGAGTTGAGTCATGTAGACATTCAAGTAGGATCATGCATTTGCTTGAATGTGTGTTTAAGTGGAACATTGCACCGCACTTAGGTGGTGAGTAGCCACTTGGGGCGATTCTCCTGCGAGCTTTAGCTCACCGAGTCATGGGATCCCCCCTTTTTATTTTCACAGTGCAGGAGCGTGCGGGGGTTGCTCGTCCTAGAGATTTATTGTGCAGAAAGCTGGAATGTGGCTTTGGTGGTTGTACATGTATTAGAACTCTTTAAGTTTAATATATGTATTGTTTAAGAGTAAAAATATTAACTCTTGTAACTATTGGGTATATAGTTGGTTTCATAGTTGGCATGTACATTGAGTACTGTTTATGGGCCCAGCCAGCCATAATGGATATGTTGCGTATATTGAATTTGTTTAGGACGGGTATTTGCGAGTCTTGTTTTTGGGTAGAGCTCCCCGTACAAAGGAGACTCTACCCGATTTTCTAAAGTGGCGTCGGGTAACCGACCTCCACTTCAATATTCGCGAGTTGTGAGGGTAGTCAAGCGGACCCAAGGGTTTTAGGGCGTCCACCGGCTGAGGTTGAATTTGTAATATTGAAATCTTAATTGGGGATTCAGTTATTGTAATCTTTTTAGTGGGGATACAACAGTTTTGTTAAAATATATATATATATATATATATATATATATATATATATATATATATATATATATATATCAGTCATGAATGAACCCTAGTTCCAATCAATACCAATTCACTTTTTTTATGATTTATGCGGAGTTGGAAATCTCTGAGGTTTGATTGTAGGTATTTGTGATTTCTTTCTTCTTTTTTTTTCTTTTGTTTCCCTTTGTATTTATGAAGTGGAGGTTATTATATTCCTATATACATTTAATTGACAGCTTTTCTAATTAATTTAGTGTGACTTTTCTAATCTTACTTTAATTATAATGCACAAATTTATTGGAAAAATTAAATAAACATTTTAAGTCATGCATTTTTGTAAAATAAATAGAGAGCAATCAAAAGGAAAGTCGTATGATTTCAAAGAAAAAGGATTGTTCCAAAGAAAGAATCAGATTTCAACTGCAAATATGTTTGCAAGATAACAACTAAAGTGGTATCTTAAAAGGAAATTAAACATTATGATCTACTTTTTGGCCTTTGGGACTATCAAGTTAATCACATAGCTAAGGTATCTAAGCTATCAAATCGAATCGATGATTAAATCGAAAAAGTTATCAATTCAAGGTTTAGGGACCAAAACAATGGTCGAATCACGATCGAATCGGATTAAACTAGGACCAAAAAGGTCAATGATTGGTGGTCTATCGATTCGATCAAATGCTTAAAACATTGATTAATAGTATCTTTATTCCCCTATTAAAGATATTAAACAAACAAACAAGACATGTGTGTTCACAAAAAAAAAGAAGGAATATACCTTTTCCTACGATGGCAATTCGTGTCCAAATAATAAATTCAAACACAACCCAATTAATAATTAAATAACATGACATGACATTTAAAACATGTTAGATTCGTGTTATGTTTACAGATCGTGTCAAATTTCGTTTGGTCTACCTTTTCCTTTTCAAACAATTTTAAACCTATCAAAAAAAAAGAAAAAAAGAAATCAGCATAACCACAAGTAAAAGCTCTAGTTTTCTAATTCTTCAAGCAACATGAAGTCTTAAGTAGTATTTGGATTCATCAAGATCAGGATAAGCGGGTTGAGTATCAGCTTAATTAGATATCTTGGCAATGCTAGGGTAGGGGTGTAAATGAGTCGAATCGAGTCAAGCTTGAGCTCAACTCGATTAAAAAACTCGAAACTCAAACTTGATTCGATAAATAGTTGAGCTACTCCAACTCAATGACGGACCTACCTTAGGCTTAGAGGGGGACAAATGCCCCCCTAAAAATTTGAGAAAAATTCGTTTCTAACGGTGTTTGTAAAAAAAAAAATGGTTATTTTTTTAAAATGTTTTACAAATATAGGTTGAAAACCAAAATAATGTCTAAACTATTGTCAGTCTTGCATATTGTTCTTTCAAAGAATGATTTTGAAGTTGTGATTACCAAGGATCAAAATATCGGTAAACACGGATATATTGGTAATTGGATTTTACGGAAATATCGGTAAAATATCGGTGGATATTTTTACAAAAATATCGGTTATTAAAATTTTTCATATTTTAATTATATAGATTATGAGAAATGATTCTTATCTTAATTAAGGTAGATTAAAATCAAATAGATTAGTAATTATTAAATTAAATATGTTATATTTAATATATTATTAGATATTATTATGTTAAAAAGATATTATTTATTTGTTTTTATTATTATAAATATTATGTAGATAATGAGGAGATTCAAATATGTATATATCATAATTTTAAATTTTTAAATAATATTATTTTATTTCTTTTCCTTTTCAAATTAATATTTGATTTAAAAATATTATAAGTTATAATGTAAAATAAAAATAAAATAAAATATTATAAAGGGATTATGAACAAATAAATAATAAGAGAATATAAAAAAAGTTTGCACTATATATAATAAGTGCAATCAATGGCTTGTTGGTTGGAGAGTGCCACTTCCAAGCATTTTGGGTGAGTTCAAAACCTTTCAGAAGCAATTTTTTCCGATTTTTCCTTCCCAAAATCGTTTCCAACCCAACCGAAAACCGATTTTTCGCCGAAAAATCGGCCCAAAAAAATGATTTTTTAGTCCTTGGTGATTACTTGAAAAGAAGAGAGAGAGCGAATTCAGATTAATTTTTGAGAGTTCACATGAGAAAGGAACTCATCAAAACGTTGCCTTTCTAAAAAGAAATGGAGCTTTGTCCCAAAATAATTTTTGAAAAAATCCTTAAGTGTACATGAAGATGATGACTACGATTTTAAAGTTTAAAAAAAAAAAATCAATTTTTACCACGGCTTTAACTTTTTGAAAAAATTTAAAATCATAATCACCTATTACGATTTCAGTGATATGACAATGAAAGACTACTCTGGCTACTATTTTTAAACTTATATTATTTTGGGACAAATCTCTTGAAACCGTTTTGTGGGACTTTTTGGTTATCAGGCCCATTAATGGTTGGCCCTCTAACAGCCGCCTATTATTATTTTCTCATTATTACAAAATAATTTTGTTTTTTTAAGTACTTTGGTTGACTATCCTATTTTAGGTCAATTGAAAAACACTTTTAGATTAAAAAGTGTTTTTTGAAAAAATATAACAAAATTAAAGATTGCATTATTAAACATCATGAATTCTTGTTTATAAACTGAAAAGCATTATTAAGTGAGAATTGGTTGATCTTTTTGTCTTCTTCCAATTAGATTTTTGTCCACTATTTAAAATAAAATAAAATTCCAAACTCACATATTTCAAAATAATGTCCAAAATCACCAAAATCTTAACAGTTTTAAAATTTCTTCAAAAAGTTAAAATAGTTAGTGATTATAATTTTAGACTTAAATTTGTGACTACGATTTTAAATTTTTTTAAAAACCGTAGTCATTAAGCACAATTTTAACTTAAAACCTAAAACCATAGTTACTACTCACAATCACGGTTTTAACTGTAAGTATGAAACCACAGTTAGTGATTATGATATTAACTTTTTGAGCAAATTTAAAACCGTAGTCTATATGTCTAATTTACTTGATTAGAGCGTTCAATGTTTAAAGACAGGACATGAGAATGGAGAAATTTGAGTCAGAGTAGGAATAATTTATTACATTATTGTATTAACTGTAGTCATCAATTACGATTTTGATGATGAGACAATAAAATACTAGTCAAAGCATTATTTTGAAATATGTGAATTTTTTTTTTAAAATAATTTGGGGACATCACTCCTTCTAATTAATGAAGAACAAGTAGTGTAAACTTGTGTTAGAAGGAAATAAAATGGTGCCATGTAGAATGCTAGTTGTGTGTTGGAAATATTATCTCCATAAGCCATTCAAATACTTTATTTATCATAAATATAATTAATCTGTTTATGGGAGAAAACTAAATAATAAATAAATATAATAAAAATATTTAGAATTGTACATTCTCATATTCTTTGTTATAGACAACAGGTTGAAATTTAAAATAAATAAATAAACTTGATGAACTTGGGAAAATTTGTGAAAAGTGAAACGTATTTCTAATTCTTTCTTCCCCTTCAATATATATATATATATATATATATATATATATATATATATATATATATATATATATATATATATATATATATATTTTAAATTTCTAACTTTCCATAAAATGTTTGCAAATAAAATTACGAATTCCATTTATTAACATAGTGAGAGAAATAATTTTCTTTTTGCTTTAATTAAAACTACAAGATTAAACTAATCATAGAAATATATTTATTCTTTCTTAAAATTTTATTTTTAAATGGCAAAAATATTAATTTTATCATAACTTTAAAAAAAGAAATAAAAGGCAAAAAAATTATGTATTTTATTTTTATTTTATATTTTGAAAATAAAGTATGTTCAAAATTATACATTAATAGTATTTTTTTTATTAGTCATTTTATTTGGTAAATAGATTATTATTTTATGAAGCTGATGAATAAGGAAAATATATTAAATTATTTTTTATAAGAAAAATCATAATATCAAATGTGTTAAGATTTTTTATGAGTATCCTATCTTCTGATAAACATTTCTTTTTTCTAATTTAGAAATAAAAAATATAAACTTTGTTTAATTATAGATTTTTTGAGAAATTATTATTTATTGAATAGTTATAATTGGAAATAAAATAATCATTGTTTAATGAAAGAATTAGAACTTAAAGACTAAAAATGTTTAAGTTTTTCTAAGGAAAATAAATAAAGTAAAAATAAAATAAATATTATATACTTCAATAATAGTTTTTTTTTTTTTTATAGTTTATAAATAGTTTGCAAAACTCATTTATTTATATTTTTAAATATAATTTTGCTATTCATTTCTATTATAGGTTAAATCATTTTTAAAATAAATAAACCTTCCTTCCAAAATTAATTAAAATTTATATTTATTAGTTTCATTTTTTTTTCAAAAATATCAAAATATTAGAAAGTAGTAATATTATTTTATGACATAATGAGAATCAAGCACAAAATTTGATAACCTATTGGAGATTATTTAATCAAATATATAGTAATATGAAAAACCATTTACACTATTAACATAATTTGATAAAATTTTATTATTAAAACACTTAAAGTAAATTTATACTCACAAAATTATGAAATACATATTTATTTTGAAATTGTGAAACCTCTGAAAATTCGAATTTTCGAAAAAGGGTAAAATGGTAATTTCGGTCAAAATATGATTTTTTTTTTTTTTAATCTCGTATGAAGAAACGGAATTCACTGTTGGAATCGTTTTGCGAAATCTAACTACTACATCAAATTTCGTCGGATTAAGGACAATCGAGCTTCGTGTTTTTGAGTAAGTGAATTAGTGCGGGACATTTAGGCGCAATTAGGTGGCTCAAGATGAGACACGTGTCAAGTGGAGAGATAGTCGAAACAGATAGCTCGAGTGAGACTGGGGGGCGTAGTGGCAGCTTACATGATTGAAGGGAAATCCAAGGTAGATGGATAAGGTGATAAGGGTAATCCAGTACTTAGGGTGGACAGTGGCGGAGTGAGGATATCTCACTTGACTTATATCTTCTCATGTAAATTTAGAGAGGGAAAAGAAGAAGAAATGAGCCAAATTTGAAGAAAGGAAGAGTTTAGCAACACCCGTCTCGAGAGGGTGTACCGGTATGTGTAATCGTATGTGCGTGAGAACTGCTTAATTAATTTAGTGCCATAATAGAATTTTGAGAAGTTGTTTTAAATTGAAATTATAAAGTTTTCAAAGAAATTGTAGCACTTTACACAATTAAGGAAAGTGGAGGGTGAAAGTATAATTAATGGAAGTTTAATAAGTAAAATAATAATAAATTGTAAAATAGTTTAGGGAAATGCAAAGCTATACAGATCTTGGATAAAATAAATCATTTGTGTCGTTAGAAAGTTTAAGTCTCGCGAAATCTAGTAACCGAAGGATTTAGATTTAAATTCGAGAGCCATTCGGAATATTTTGCAATTTCTAGGCGGCGGAGTTGAGTGAAACACGAAAGCGAGATTTTAGAAAAATCTCGAAAAAATGCTTAAATATTTAAAAGAATATTCAATTAAGATAAATAAAATTTTTGGGACAAAAATAGGACTTGAATGAGTATCGAAAATTATTATCTAAATATGTAATAATAATAATTAAAAAAAGGATAAAATAAAAAAATCATTTACGAGGGGCGGACGGTGAGAGGCAGAGAGAGGGCGTGAGAGGCGATTTTTTTATATTTTTCTCTTTGTTTCTTTCTCAGATTTATGGAAATCGGACCGTAGACGTTCGTCGGAGCAGAAGGCAAAATTGGTATACGCGAAGAAAGCTACGCATAGGTACCAATATCTTAGCCTTTTGTTAAACTTTAAAATGTAGAAAATTTGCCTACTTGTGTTATTTCGAGCCTAAATGCTATATATTGGCTTGAAATTTTCTTAGAGACCGTAAAAGGTAAGTAAACTTGATCCCAAAATTTTTAGATTGAGTTTGCAGATTTTGAGGAATTTTTTAGGACTATGTTCGGACCGATCGGGGCTGAATTTCGGAGTATTTATGGCGGTCAGTTAATTTGAGTTGTAGTCGGACAAATTGGATAAAATTTTCGAAATGTTTAAGTATTTTTAGACTCTATGAAGAGTACATGAGTCAAAAAGTTTGCCTAAAGCAGGAGAAATAATTTTATGGGGCATTTAATGTGTGGACATTTTGGTCAATTTCATCATATTATCGATGTCCATATCGAATGGGACTAGCACATAAAGTTTTGTTAAGAATCGAAGTTAGGACAGTATATAGTCACTTTAGAAAGCCCTGTGTATGTTTTATGGTTAAACGTTAAAGCGAGGGGCATTTTCGTAATTTGAATGAATTGTGTAGGCGATTTGAGCATCCGGCGAGAATCTTGTAAGACTAGAAATTTCAAATTAGAAATAAGAACAAAATGGTAATTCACGATTACAACATTGTATTAGTTAAAAATCAAATAGTCCTACAGGCCATCGGATAGTAAACGGATTACCCATAGTTGGGACTCGTCTCACAAAAATCTAGTTATACGTAAATTTCGTAATTTTACGAGACGGTCGGATTCGGCCACGATTTTGAGGCATATCGCGTTTGGTCTTAGTAAAATGGTTTTCGACTTGGCCAGAAGCCACATATAACATGTACTCATGTACCATAAGTAGTATGAGTAAATAATGAAAATGGAGAGGGCCGAGATAGTGCGAATATCAAATCACAGTAAGAAGGAACGTAAAGGTCATTATAAAATTGATTTTAAGAGCACTAATTGACAAATTGTCAGAGTGCGTCTCCCAGCCTAAAATTAAAAGACCAAAACACGGGAATGGAACCCGAAAACCTACGTGGCCATTTTCTTAAGTTTTCTTTAGAGAGAAACATCTCTAAAAATACGGCGTCCGGCTAGTTGGCGGTTTCCGGGGCGAGAAGGAAAACGATCTGTGGAGCAGACTGCAGCGTGGACTCGGTTTAGTGAGTTTCTTCAAGCTTTTCAAGGTAGGATTTTCGCCCTACTTGGGGTTTTGTTCATTTTTTAGTGTTTTTCGAATGTTTAAATAGTTAGGGGCCATTGAAATTGGTGGATTGAGTCTGAAACATAAGGACCGAATTAATACAAATTTTTTTAAACCAAATGGAGCAGCCGTAGCTACTCCATGGCCGTGTGGGTATGAAAATGGTGTGTAGTGGTTTGAATCATGTATTGGTTGGTTGAGGCGGTGGTGTTTGTGAAATGCGGGTTCAACATGAGGCCTAGGATTAATTGAGTGTAGGGAACCGGGTAAACCCTAGGGTTTCTTTGAACCTGCAGAATAGTGACAAAATGTGTATTTTCGGAAAATGTGTGTTTGATTAAATGGTCGAATCGGGTGCTTGTGTTTTATATTAATGACGAGCTAATTTTGATATTTGAGATGATAATTACAACGTGTTTGTGTGATTTAATTTTTTATCGAGTATATTCATGTTATATATATTTGCATATGATTGAAACATTTTAGGAATTGCTGGCATACATGCGTTCATATACCTTGAAGACATCCTAGGACTATAGGAGTTAGTGCATGATATAAGTCACAGAAAATCGTTGGGAAATGATCTAAAACATTAAATATGGGATGATCAAACAAATAATATAAGTCGTCGGAGCGGCCCAATTGATATTTATCGGAGGGTAGTCAAAACAAAATAATATATATCAACCGTCGGAGCGGCCCAGTTGATATATATTCATCGAAGGGTAGTCCACAAACAAATAATATATCAATCGTCGGAGCGGCCCAATTGATATATATATTCATCGGAGGGTTGTCCACTAATAAAACTAATATTCTCATACAAGGCTTGGCGAGTGTGTGAGAGAGGAGTCGATGAGGACTCGGGATCCCGAGTTGGTGTATAGACATTCAAGTAGAATCATGCATTTGCTTGAATGTGTGTTGCACAGACTTATTACCTTTGCACTTAGTGGCCGCGGCGATTCTCCTGCAGGCTTTAGCTCTCACGTCGTCAGGATCCCACTTTTCACAGTGTTACAGGAGCGTGCGAGGGAGGCCGAGGTTCGTCCTTGAGGTTGTATTAGAAGAAAGCGGGGTTGTGGCTTTAGTAATACATGTATTGAATTCTCAATTTTAATATACCTTGTATTGTATAAAGTAAACATATTAACTCTTGCTTAACTATTGGGTATATAGTTGGATTTATAGTCGAAACATGTATATTGATCTTGTTATGGGTCCAGTGACCATGTGGATATATATTGAATTTGTTTGGGACGGTATATGCGGGTATTGTTGTTTTGGGTAGAGCTCCGTACAAGGGGCTACGCGATTTTCTAAGAAGTGGCGTCGGGTAACTGGGCCTCCACTTGTATTAGCGGAGTTGGCGGGTAGTCAGCGGACCCCAGGTTTTGGGGCGTCCACAAATCTAGAGTGCTTGACAAGTTGGAAGAAATTAGTCGAGAAAAAAGGTGGTACTCAAATCACTTTTCTAAAAGCGAAAGTAATTTAAATTACAAGTTTGTAAAGTGCATTGAAAATATAAATTTATAAAGCATTTTTTTACCTCCCAATTGTTATGCACAATGAGAAAAGTTGGATTCTGATGAAACCCCAAAACAGTTTATTTAGTTTAGCAAAGCCTAGATAGCACAGCTGATTTAGTGAATGTATTCGGATTGTGCATGGCAATGTTATGGGATATTATGATGACTAACTATATTGCACGAAATTAGGCAATTGGGGGTTAGATCTAGAATATATTTATATAGTAGTGCGCCCTCTACGCACATTCGGGGTATACATAGCGATGAGGTGTTAGTTCGAGTTCCCTCGAGAGCATTTGGTTCAGGTTTCAGATTATGCTATATAGATCCCGCGTGTTCAGGACCATCTTAGCCCGGGTAGTGTTTGAGGTTCACTACGGTGCGTTCAGAGTTGTGTGATATCAAATCAGGTATTTCGAGAAATGGGCCATAAGTGGTTGGTACTTGATTTCTGATATAGCACTTTAGGATATTAGCCACCAGCGAAGCAGTTTCACGCGGCGAAATAGTTTTGAGCAGGTTTTCGACGACGAGAAATAGTTTTCAAAGCAGTTTTCTTGACGAGAAGCAGTGTTGAGCAGTTTCAATGGTTTTCATAGCAAAAAGCTTCAGTTTTCTCATAAGCAGTTTACAACCATTTATATGCAGTTTTCATATTGGGAGGTACAAACGACGACATTTAGAACTTATAGTACTCAGGCCGTTGGCTCACGGTTTTATGTTTTAAAATAATTTTTTTCGGTGCGAGGTGTTGAAGCTAGAAAGATCTTTCGGGGATTCTCGATCCTAGAGGATTTGTGTTGTCATTATATATAAGATAAGATGTAAATTAAAACTAGTAAAAGTTAAAATGTGACATTTTGTATATGTAAAATATGCATGCATTTGAGAAAAACAGGTTGCGATAAACTTATATTTGATTGATCCTTATCTTATATTTTGATGAGGACCAGAGGTCCTTTATTGTTGTAGTTGGACATTTGGAAAACATTGGGGAGTGTATTTTTGTTTATCTGGGTGATTTTGTATTTTGGAGGCTTGACCCACTTGTGCATTCGTTATCTTTGCTTGGTTACCGTTAAATCTAAAGGTGTGATTTTGATAGAAAAATGAAAATTTTATAACCCACGTTTTTGAATCTGATTTAATGATTTAACGGCTTGGATTTCATGGTAACTTGTCGGTCGGCCGAGGCTTGTTTGGAGGTCTTGTGGAGTTAGAAGCGAATTTCTTTGTCACTAGGAAGGTGCAATCAAGTTGGTATCAGGAAGCGGTTTAGGCGATAGTTCGCTGTTTTCGCACGTTTTCCACAGTATTTCCTATAGAATTGTTTTTTATAATAATGATTTCTATTGCAACTATGTTGTAGGCAGTCAGAGAGGTGTACGGAGTACATGATCTTGAGGGGTGTATGTAGAGTACCAAGTGTCACATTGTAGTATTTTGGAGACTAAAGTAGGAGTAAGAAAGTTTATGGAACCGGAATTTGTGGTATTAAACCAAGGGGTACAATGGTCATTAAGCAAGGGATAGTAAATCATAATCAAGTAGAGATGGAGCCACAATCTGATTTCAAAGTTGGATTTGCGATATTTAAATCTTTGAGGACAAATTTACAATTAAGGAGAAAGTTGAGGGTGAAAGTATAATTAATGGAAGTTTAAATAGTAAATTAATAATAATGGTGCCTGTGGTACCGAGGGAAGTCTGAAAATTCTCTAGATCTCGGATAATGTGAAACGAGGAGCTGGCGGGTTAAGTTAGTCTCGCGAAATCTAGTGACCTAGAAAAGTTTGTTTAATTCAGGACATTCGGAGCTATTTCAATTTCTAGGCGCAGTTTAAGTGAAACACAGCTTGGGATTTTAGAAAAATCTCGAAAAATTTCAAGTATATAAAATATTCATTTAGGATAAATAAAATTGAAAGCAGGAATGAAAATAAATTTGTTTTGGAAATTTTGAAACAGACTAAGAAAAGAAGAAAAAGGGACACGTGGGTCCCACCTAAAGAAAAAAAAAAAAAAAAAAAAAGGCAAACAAAAATAAAACAACAAACAAACATGGCAAATTGGGGACGTCACAGAGGCGCGTGGTTGAGAGTTTTTGGTTTTATTTTCTCTCTTCTTTCTTCTCGGATTCTGAGAAAATCGTAGGTGGTTCGTCGGGATAAACACGAAAAGTCTTTCCTGCAGACGAGTACGCGTAATTACCAAAAACACAGATTTCACAAAGAATTCGGGTAAATATCACGAAAACCCAAATTTTTAGTTTTTGGATCTCGTAATCCCCAGTGATGCAACGCTTTTCGGACCCGAGTAGAGTAAAAGTTACTCAGAAGAGAGCTACGCGTGGGCGCTAAAATCTTGAACTTCGTCAAACTCGAAGAGGTAGGAAATTTTTCTTGTATTATTTAGCTGACTATATAATGGCTTGGAATATTCTTAAGTATAAATTTTAGTAAAGTACCCAGGCGAGTTTAGGAATTTTAGGAAATTTTGGGACTATTTTCGGACCAGTCATTTGAATTTCGAATTTGTTTTCGAATGGAGTTTGGTTAAAATTTCAGAATTTTATTCGAGCCAGTCCCGGACATAATTTGAAATGTTTTCGGTGTTTTTAGACTATATGGAAAGTCCGGCTGAGTACAGAATCTAGTCATATGCGTAGATGGCATTTGGGGCCCACATATTTTAAAGAAAATTTTAATTTTACGCAGTGTGCAAATTGGCAGTTGTCTTGACCGTGTGTGATCTAATCATCCAGTGTGTAGGCTAAAAGCAAAGGCGGGAAAGTTGTCAGGCGTACTTTCGAGTTTAGCGAGCAAAGAGGTGAGTGTTCTAAACTCATTTCCAAATACTAATTAATATTATTATTATTATTATTACAAATTGCTTTACACTTTGGTATTTTATAGTTTTAAGTTGCAAACCATTTTCAAGAAGCCCAATGTGAATTAGAAAGCATACAAATGGTTTTGAGTTAAGCCATTTTTGAAAAGTAAATAAATGGTTTACAAATTGTAAACCATCTTCGAACCTTAGTAAAGTAAATGGTTTTAAATAATTAAGCCATTTTCAAGCAAGCAAAGCAAATGGTTTTAAATTGTAAAACCATTTTCAAAGAGCAAGCAAGCAAGCAAGAATGTTTTGTGAAAAGCAGGCCTTCCCCAGTTCACAAGCAAGAGCCCAGGTGAGAGGTATTCGTGCGTGCGGTGGTGTTAGGATCTCATACATGCATTTTAGTTTTGCACGGTCGACAGCGTGGGATTATACATCATGCATTTTAAAGGAGACTAGGCTGGCGCGTGCGGGAGTATATAAGGTTATGAGCTCTAGCTAAATTATGGTGATGGCGACCAGGTCAATTCCACCATATTCACCGGGAGAAAAGGTGATGCGGGTAGCGGAGTCACCACTTAGGCGCGCGGTCGTACATTCCCAGTGTTCACTAGAATCTGATAAGCAAAAATAGGCCTCGAGTGGTTGATGTTTTACAAGCATGATATCGGTTTTAAAATCAACCATTGGTTTCGATCGCCAGGCTCGGAGAGATTTAAAGCAAACGGGCTCCGGGTTTAGATTTCAAAGCGATCGGTTGAGTAAGCTCAGTGGGTTTATTTTCAAAGCATGTGGTTGAGCTCAAGCTCCCATTTTTATGAAAAAGTTTTGAGAAACTTTTAAAGCAAAAGTTTTGTGAAAGGTTTTAAGAATCTTTTCAAACAAGATAAAGAAAGCAAGCAAAAGAAATTTGAGAAGTTTATAAACTTCTAAACATGAAGAAATGAGAGTTTTATAAGATTTTAAGAAAAGCAAAACAAAGCAAGCAAGCAAGTATTAAAAGTTTATAAACTTTTAAAAGCAAAAGCAAGTACAAAGCAAACAAGCAAGAAAGTTTTAGAGAGCTTTTAAAGCAAGCAAAGCAAAGTAAGACTTAAGGAAAATATTTGTAAAGAGGTTTACATTTTTGAGATGTTTTCGGAAAACAAAACCTTTTATAAAGCATACACTCATGTATTTCAGTTTAGCTCATTATTTTATGTTAAAACTATTTTCCAGTACAAGTCGCCAAGGCAATGGAGCATAATAGGGTATGTCGACATTGTACAAGTCTTGTTAGTAAGAATATTTTGTAGAACATACTTTGAATTTGTATATGGAACATATGTATGTACATAGTTTATATGATGGGAATGTGTTGGTATCTTTGGTTGCCATATTTTGGATATAATTAATAAATTGGATGTATCTGAGTTTGGGACATGTCCTATATGGCCTTATCTTTGCCGAGAAATTTTATAAATCATAAGTTTTAGAAAGAAAAATTTTTATAGGAGGTTTTAGCAAGCAATACGACCGCTTCCGCAGGAGTTTCTAGTCGTTAGAGTAGCAGTGGGGATTCACGTGGTGGCGACACGCTAAATGTGGAAGGGTGAGGGTGTGTCATATATTGTTTTGCTAAATCCTTGCATGCATCAAATATTGAAAAGTGTCACTGAATCTTTTAACTTTGAAATTCCGCGACATTATGCGGGCCCAGTCGTAGAGGTGATCTGGGACTTCCGCACGGAGGCACCACGAGAGAGATATGTCGAGCACACCTAGATCTTAAAATGCTTCAATGAATCATTTGTGAGAACCATCGAGGGCCGCGGACCCGGTGGCGGTACCTTGTGATGGATCGGGTTATCTGAATTATTCTGTGTTGCAGTCGAGATGCAAGGAACCTCGGGAAAGACGAGAGGGGCATGATAGAGCCAGCGCTCTAAAATTAGGGGCTAAAACTTATGATGAAATGCAGGCGACCCGAGGCGACATACTTATGGCTAGAGCAGGGTTAGTAGAAATTTATGCAATGATGGGGTGTTGAATCAGCGAAAAGTCCTCTTTTGAGGGGTTCTTGATGGCAGCGGGGCGGGGCCCGGTGGGAGGCCGTGGGAGAACACCCTACGAAGTCACTTGGGACGATTCAGAAGCGAGGTATTCTGAGGAACGAGATTTTACGGCGTAGTTATCGGGATGCAAAATAGAAGAATTCTTCGAGTTAGAGCGCGATCTCGACGGTGACAGAATATGAGCGAGGAGTTTTGGGGCTTCGTGAAATTGGTGCCTATAATCTGAGGGAAAATGAGGAACATAAGTGTAAGCGATTTATAGCGAAGCGGAACGAGCGGAAATTAAAATTCATTGCTTTGGGCATCTCAAAATAACTTTGGAAATTAGTTGAAGTACGCACTAAGGAGTAGAAAGGACGGAGTTTCAGTTCTAACTTCGGGCGCGGTGTTAAGAGAAGTCTCCCGGCCTTGGATTAGCCCGGGCATCCCGGTCGGCCCTAGTAGAAAGAAAGGAAGAAATTGGATTGTGGTAGAGGCTCAGGACGAGGAGCAACATCTAGCCAGGGATCCGTTCGATCACCAACAACCCCAGGAGGTGGTAGATCTTCAGGATCATCTTTTCCATTGTGCCCTACATGTCAGAGGAGGTATCTCGAGGAGAGTGCGGGATGAATATGACGGGATCATTTCCATTGCCGGGCCGGGGAAGGTCACTTTATCCGAGGCGCCACGGTTAGTAGGCTGAGGACCTGCGAGGTAGGTGTTAGCATCTACCCCGGGCACCAGGCGGTCCCGGTCGGTTGGTAGGGGTGGTTCGAGCCGAGAGGTGGCAATACAGCACCTAGTGGGGTCGCGGTAGGGTGCGAGGAGGGCGAGGGCGGTACGATTAGCCCGGATTCAGTGGTACTCGTACTCGAGGCTCGGGTATTTGCGGTCACACAACGGAGGCAAATGCATCACGGGCGTGATTGCGAGGTATGATTTCGGGTTGCGATCATGATGCATAACCTTCATTGGGTGGACCCAGGAGCCACTCATTCATTTATTTCGAGTACCATTCACCTAGAGGCACGAGATAGAGTCAACCTATAGAATTCGTATGGTGGTTTTACATGCCCAATGGGGATACTATGATATCCGAAAGGATAGTTCAAAGTAGCTGATTGGTGATCCAGAATAAGGATTTTCAGCTGGAACTTGATAGTGGTAGGTATCCATGATTTCGATATGATCTTAGGTATGGGATTTAGTTATCGGGCATAGAGCCCATATTAGATTGCTATAAGAAAGAAGTAAGATTAGTTCGACCGGAGGAACCCGGGCGTGATATTGGGGTAGAAGAGATGCGCCCTAGTCTCATTAATGCCATAGTAGCCTCGAAAATGCCCGGAAAGGTTGCGGGGTTATTGGCATTTGTAGTGGATGGGGAGACAAGAGGGGACAATTTGGAAGACATCCCCAAAGTCAAAGAGTTCCCATATGTCTTTCTAGATGATATTTCAGGTTTACCTCCGGATAGAGGGTGAGTTCGTTTATTGAACTAGTTCCGGGGACCGAGATATCCATTCCTCCATACAGAATGGCGCCAGCAGAGTTGAAAGAGTTGAAGGCACAATTGGAGGAATTGCTAAGCAAGGGCTTCATCCGACCTAGTACCTCACCGTGGGGAGCTCCAGTTCTCTTCGTAAAGAAGAAAGATGGAAGCTTACGGTTGTGTATAGACTATAGGCAATTTGAATCGGGTGACAATACGCAACCCCGATATCCGCTTCACCATTTATAGATGAGCTATTTGACCAATTGCATGGATCTCGGTATATTCTAAGATTGACCTAGGTGAGCTACCTCCGGTTAGTCGGGAGAATGATGTTTCTAAGGCGCGCCGGGACGAATACGGTCCTCTGAGTTCCTAGTAATGCCATTCGGATTGACTAATGCGGTACAGCGTTCATGGATTTGATGAGCGAGTATTCGGTCAGTATTTAGATAAGTTTGTGATCATTATTCATTGATGACATTCTAGTGTGCCGAGGCGGTTCATAGGAACATGCGAGGCATCTCGGACGTGTGCACGAGATTCTTAGAAAGCGCCCGATTATCGCTAAGTTTAGTAAGTGCGAGTTTGGTTGGACAAAGTAGCTTTCTTGGGTCGTATCATTTTGCGGGAAAGGTATTAGTGTGGATAGTGAACTGGAAGCCGCCCACAAATGTTTCTGAAGTTCGCAGTTTCCTCGATCGCGTGTTATTACAGAAATTTGTCGAGGGATTTTCAAGATAGCAACCTCACACTAATCTATTGAAAAAGGATCAGAAATTCGAGTGGTCAGATACCTGCCAACATAGTTTTGAGGAGCTGAGACAGAGATTGACGACAGCTCCAGTATTAGCACTACCGTCAAGAAAGGATCTAAGTATGGTATATAAGGATGCCTTGCACAAGGGTTAGTGGGTATGTTTCTGATGCAGGATGGCAGCATAGCTTATGCTTCCCGTCGGCTAAAGAAGCACCTAAGCGTAACTACCTCGACCCATGATTTAGAACTAGCAAAGAAGGGGTTTTCGCTTCAAAGATAAGGGAGACATTATCTATACGGCAGTTCCTCGTCGATATTCACCAATCATAAGAGCCTCGCAAAGATATATTCACTGTAAAGAGCTTAACTTAAGGCAATATCGTGGTCGAGTTGATTAAGGATTATGATTGCACGACAGAGTACCATCCTGGAACAATGTAGTGGCCGATGCCTTAAGTCCGAAACCGGAGGGTTCCTATGCTTATCTCGCGTATAAGATATCTCCCATTGTTGATGTGAGTTAAGATCTGGGAGTTCACTAAGGTGCAGTCGATACAAAGGACACACTGGCATCATTTTATGTTCGCCCTCTCTTGTGGATCACAGACTGCTGAAGGTCAAGTGTGTTTCGTAGATGATTGGGTTGAGGGCGTAGATCGAGGGTGGTAGGAACCAGTTCCAGACGAGACAATGGCGCAGGCTGAGGGAGCCGAATGTGTACCGAAGAAGTGAATTAAAAGGGAAACTGCGGACAGGGCTCTACTCTTCGAAGATATGCCATGCACCCCGGGTAGCACCAAGATGTATCATACTCTAGGAGCATTAGTGGAAGGGCATGGAAAAAGGAAATCGCAGATTGATTCGTATGCCTAACCCGTCGCAGTAAAGGCAGAGCACTAGAAGCCCGCAGGAAAGATACAGCCCCTTCCAATTCCTGTATGGAAGTGGGATAAGATTACTATGGATTTATTATCTAAGCCCGAGAACTCCTGAGACAACACGAAGTGTCATATGGGTGATAAGTGGGATACCAACGAAATCAGCGCATTTTCTCCCGCTAGCAATGATGACCTGGCTGACAAGTGGCCCAATTATATGTGGAGGAGATAGTTAGATTACATGGTGTTCCTATCGATAGTTCAAAACAGAGACCCCGCATTCACATCCGCATTTTGTCCAAGCACAGATGCCATGGGGACTCGACGCACTTTAAGACATCTTTCCATCCTCAGACTGATGGTCAGTCAGAGAGAATTATTCAGACACTAGAGGATATGCTTAGAGCATGCGTGATAGAGTTTAAGGGAAGCTGGGATACGCATTTATCTTTAATGGAGTTTGCCTACAACAACAGTTATCAATCCAGCATAGGCATGGCTCCATTTGAAGCATTGAATGGCTCTATGTCGATCCCGATAGTCGGGATGGAAGTAGGAGAGAGGAGAATTTACAGGCCCAGAGTTGGGGCACAGATTACTCCAGATAAGATCCATTGTCCGAGATTTACCAAGATAGCCAGGACGCATAAAAGTTATGTGGACAAACGCCGTAGGGATCTACAGTTTAAGGTGGGAGATAGGGTCTTCCTCAAAGTTTCCACTTGGAAAGGTGTCCTCAGATTTGGAAGATGCGGAGTTAAGGCCCGTATACACAGGCCATAAGGAGATTATTACATGAGTGGGACCAAGAGCATATAGATTAGACCTTCCTCCGTGAGTTGCCCAAGGTTCATAATGTGTTTCATGTATCCATGTCTGCAAGTATATCTCCTGCATCCTCCCATGTACTCGTAGAGATTCGCAAGAAAATCCAAAGGATAATTTGACCTATAAGGAGCTGTACCAATGCAGTATAGTAGGACGGCAGAGAGACATTTGGCTTCATTATGTCATTCGTTAGTCAAAGTTTTATGGGGAATCGATTAAAGAGGTTGGCATGGGAGTCGAGGCTCGTATGCGCAAATAACATTCTCGCTGTTTTCAGATTACGTATCCTCTTATATTGCTTTGTTCATCCCATAATAAAATGTTCTATGAGGAGATCAGAAACCCGTTCGCGAGGGTGTATGGCATGTGTAATCATGCGCACTGCAAGGGCTCCTTTAATAATTTAGTACCATAATAGAATTTTGAAAGTTGTTTTAAGGGTGAAATTATAAAGTTTTCAAAGAATTGTTGCACTTTTACAATTAAGGAAAGGAGGGGTGAAAGTATATGTAATTAATGGAAGTTTAAATAGTAAAAATAATAATAATAAATTGCCAAAATAGTTCAGTGAAGTCTCAAATTCTCTAGATCTCTGGATGATCTAAACTGATCAAGGTCGCTAAGTTCGGCCTCGCTTAAATCTAGTGCAACCTAAAAGTTTCGTTAAATTCCAAGACAATGAATATTTTACTAATTTCTAGGCGACGGGTTCGTAGTGAAACTCAAAACGGATTTTAGAAAAATTCGAAAAATGGCAAATATTAAAGAATATTCAATTAGGATAAATAAAATTTTTCGACAAAAATGGACCTCGAATGAGGTAATAGAAATTATTTATCTAAATAATAATAATAATAATACACATTAAAAAGGGATAAAATAAAAAATCAAAACCGCAGGGTGAGCTGGACGGTGAGAGGCAAGAGAGAGGGCGTGAGGGAGGCATTTTTTTATATTTTTCTTTGCTTTTTTCGATTACGGAATCGACCGTAGGACGTCGTCGGAGCAGTGGGCGCAAATCGGGTATATCACAAGAAAGCTACGCGATAGGTACCAATATGTTAGCCTTTTTGTTAAACTTCTTAAAAATGTAGAAAATTTGTCTACTTGTGTTATTTCAGCCTAAATGCTATATATTTTCTTGAAATTTTCTTAGAGACCGTAAAGGTCAGAATCCAGTCTCAAAATTTTTAGATCGAGTTTAGAAATTTTTAGGAATTTCAGACTATGTTTCGACAAATAAATAATTTCTGGACTGCTTATGGCCGCTTCGCATTGAAATTTCAGATCAGAGTCTAATAAAATTTTCGTAAATGTGCCGGTATTTTTAGACTCTATGGAAAGTCCTTTGAGTCAAAAGTTTGCTAAAACAGATAGTTTTTATGGGGCATTTAATGTGTATGGACATTTTGGTCAATTTCACATCATATTATCGATGTCCATATCGAATGGGACTAGCACGTAAAGCCATAGAATCGGTTCGCTCGATATAGTCACTTTGAAAGCCAGTGTATGTTTTATGGTTAAAACGTTAAACTGAAAGTATTTTCGTAATTTGAATGAATTGTGTAGCTACTTGACATCCGACGAATCTAGAGTGCTTGACAAGATTGAAAGAAATTATCGAGAAAAAGGTGAGTACTCAAAATCCTTCTAAAACAAAAGTGTTTAAATTACAAGTTTGTAAAGTGTTTTGAAAATATAAATTTATAAAGCATTTACCTCCCAATTGTTATACTCAATAAAAGTTTGATTTCAGCATTTAAGAAACGCTTTTACCGGCTTAGCAAAAACCCTGATGGCACGTACTCGCCCTCACAGATGTATTTTATTTGTGGTAAATGTTATGGGATATTATGATTAATCCATATCGTCTGTCGGCAATCAAGTTAGATCTGTAATATACGAGCATAATAGCCGCCTCCGCGACATTCGGGTGTATATAGTTAGCTACTAACTTAGTATATAGCGATGAGGTGTTGGTTCCGAGGTTCCTCACCGAAAGCATTTTGGTTCCGAGGTTCCATGCTATATAGATCCCACGCGCACCACCGAACTATCTTAGCCGGGTAGTGTTCCGAGGTTCACTACCATGTCGTTCGGTGTTCCATGGTATCACGCCTTATGGTTTTTAATGGGCCACGTTGTTGGTACTTGATTTACGTGATAGCACTTTCAGATATTAACCACCATCGAACGCCGCAGCGTAAATAGTTTTCGCACGCTTTTCAAACAGTTAAATAGTTTTCAAAACAAGCACAATAGAAATGAATAACAGCTGTAAATGGTTTTATACAAAAACTCGCTTTCATAAACAAGCTTTACAAATATTTTGTACGATTATATCAGGAGGTACAAACAGCCAGACAACATTTAAGAACTGAGAGCACTCACCGAGCCCGCTTGCCTGGCGCTTTATGTTTTTAAAATAATTTTTCAGGTGTAGGTGTTGAAGCCGAAAGATCTTTCCAGGATTCTCGCTCCTGACGTGCTAGTTGTGATTATATATAAGATAAGATGTAAATTAAAACTAGTAAAAGCAAATGTGACATTTTGTATATGTAAATATATTTTGTAAAATATGCATGTATGGTTTTGATGAAAATGTGTCGCGATAAACCAGATTCGATCGATCCTCATTCAGGTTTTGATGAGGACCACGTAGGTCCTTATCATTGTATCGGACATTTGGAAACACGGGAGTGTATTTTTGCTTTATACGTGATTTCGGTATTTTGGGCTTGACCACCGTGCAATCGCTATGTCGGATTGCAAATCTAAAGGTGTGATTTTGATAGAAAATGAAAAATTTTTATAACCCACGCTTTCAAATACGCTTCAGCAGCTTTAACGGCTTAGCTTCATGGTAACTTGTCAATCGAGCGAGCTTGGCTGGGAGGTTACTGTGGAGTTGCCGGCAGATTTCCTGTCACTAGGAAGGGGGTCTGTCAGAGTTAGAGGGAGAGGGAGAGGGAGGCTCTACATTCTCTCTAGATTTTTCAACAATCGGACCATCGGTTTTTGGAGAAGCAAGAGGGAAAGCCTTTCCTCGTGACAAGAGCCACAAGTAGAGATCGGAATCAAGGGTTTTCTACTTATTTAATTTGCTTAAGGGTCATTCAAATGGTATATGTCGTGTGAGGCCATGAGTGGTTGCGGTGAACCATCCCAAGACTGGATAAGGTGACGGAGATTCCAGATCAAGCTGGACAAATTGAGACTGACTTTGACTAAGTAATTGTCCTTGTGTGCCATTTTTATGTGTTAGAGTTAAATGAATAATGGTAAGACCCGAAATTCCACCGAAAAGGCAAAATCGTAATTTCAATGACAAAATTGTACTTCGTTAAAAATCAGAATTTATTCTCTAGATCTTGGATGACGAAACGGATTGCAACGCTAGAATCGCCTCGCCGAAATTCAGCTAGCACGTAAAATTTCGGCTGCTCGAGACGTCGAAGCTCGCGACGCTGAGGCATCGCTGCCTCGTGCCGTAAAACCATTTCGACGCGGAGAAAGTCACATATAGCACGCATCATCTACCATGGGCGGTATGAGTAGAGAATGATGAAATGGATCGTCGAGATAGTGCCGAATGTCAAACTCGAATGGGAGGAACAAAATGGTCATTTTAGAAGTTGTTAAGTCACTAAAGGACAAAAGTGCTACAATGGTCTTCTTCTTCAAATTGAAAAGAAAGCAAAAACGTGGGGGAGAAAGGGGGAAAAACCAGTAGCCATTTCCTTTGAAAGGTTTTAGAGAGAGAGTACACTTCTCTCTAGATTTGTACGCTGATCCAACTGTTTCTGGGCTTGGCCTTCTGGGGCAGGTGAAGGAGAACTGATTCATTTATAGGTGGTTTCACGCTGGTACCGGGTTTCAGGAGTTTTACAAACTCCAAGAGGTGGGTTCTCCCTACTTGGAGTTTTATTCCATTTTAAGTGTTTTGTCGATGTTTGAGTCGAATGAGGCTTGAGGGGTTACGGATCGGTCCCAAACTCGGGACCGGATTGATATAAATTCTTTTTGAAACAAAACTGAGCACCGCGGTATGGGTACCGGCTGCTCGCGCCAGGTTAATTTGTGCATTAAATGTTTGCTTATATGCATTGGGCCGGGAATGGCCGTAGATTGCGTGGTTCACTATGAACCGTTGAGTTAGATTTTTCGAATAGTAAATGAGGGTTTCACTATTCTAAACAAGAGTTCTAAAATATATATCTTGTGAAAATATGTGTTTGGCCGAGTGGTTTAAATTAAATTGCTCGTGTTTGATCATTAGCCCAAGGGAGCTAATTTTGATGTGGAAATGTGGAATTTACATGATATGATTGTGTGAATTGAATGTTTTGTAACATATGCATGTTTATATACTATGTTAATTAGACTCCGTATTGAATTGGCATACATGCATTCCATATGCAATCGGAACATCCCAGACTATAGGAGCTAGTGCATGAGACTAGTTCAGAGAAAAAGGTTCGAGGGTAGTTCAAATAATTATCTAGAGGGTAGTCCAATGGCAATATCAATCGCCTGAGCGGCCCAATTGATATTCACCTGAGGGTAGTCCATTTTTTTTTCTTTTCTTTTCTTCTTTTTTTTTTTTTTTTTTCTTTCTTTTTTTCTTTTTTTTTTTCTTTTTTTTTTGCTTTTTTTTTTCGCGCCAAACAACATATCAATCGTCGAGCGACCCAATTGATATATATACATCGGAGGGTCAGTTCACTCAATAAAACAATAATTTCACATACAAGGCTTAGGCGAGTGTGAGAGAGCCTGAGGACTCTGGATCCCAGTTGGTCATGTAGACATTCAAGTAGGATCATGCATTTGCTTGAATGTGTGTTTAAATTGGAACATCGCACGAAGACTTAGGTGGTGAGTGTACCACTTGGGGTATGATTCTCCCATCGAGCATTAGCTCACCCCGCTAGGGACCCCCTTTATTTTACGTGCACGTGAGCGGCGTAGGGACCCGCCGTCCCAAAGGCCGAGATTTGAAGAAAAGCCGGATTGCGGGTTTCGCTTTGACGATATTTACATGTATTAGATTCGAAAGATTTTAATATATGTCAGACGAGAGTAAAACAATTGACTCCTTTGTAACTATCGGGTATATAGTCGATTCATAGTCACATGTATATTGAGTATTGGTTATGGGCCCAAGTGGCCGTATTACTCATGTGATCGATTATGGCTGCACCGTTTGGGGGACAGATATGCAAAGTTTTGTATTCAGAGCTCCTCGGCATAAAGGAGATTCCGCCTCGATTTTTCTAAAGAGCGCTGCAACCCGACCTCCACTTGTATTCGCGGTTGATCTAGTCAACTTAATTTCCCTGTCAAGGCCACAGCCTTGGTATCGAGCTTAGGTATACGTATCACCTAAAGAGCTCTGTTTGGGTATCCATCACCACTAGGTGGTTCGATGTCGAGTATAGGCATATGGAAACCTAGAGATTGAAGCGGATTCGGGCTTTGAGTCATGTCGAAGAACATCACCACTAGGTGTGGTTCGATGTTGGCTTAGGTATGAGATTACTCAAGAAATCAATGACAAACTAGACACTCCGTGATGCATGTGTTTGGTGTGTTTTGTGTGGATTTTGATGATTATGTTGTGTGAAAAATATGCATAACATGAATGATGGTGTATGCCATGTTTTATGTGTTGAGATCATGTGTTTGGTGATTAGCATGGATGTTAGAAAATATTTTAGAAAATATGAGTTTGGCAAGGTGTAAACTAGAAGGATAAAATAAAGAAATAAAATTTAGAAATTTGTCATTTGTTGGACAATGAATTCAAATTTAACAATTTGAGGCTGAACACTAGGTTAGTGCTGTATAAAGAGTGGCTTTTTGGGGAGATCTCAAAACCATTTTCCAGAATTAAATGAAAAAAATAATAATAATAATAATAATTTCTGGAGTTTTACAGTGTGAAACTGGAAAAAGAAATTAAAGAAAATAAATTTTATAAATTTATTTGGTCATGAGGTGAAGAAAATAATTTTCTAAGGTTTTATATGGTGTAAAACTGAAGAAAATAAATTTTTAGAAATTTATTTGTGTATTCTGGAAAATGAAAAAAAAATTGAAGAAAATAAATTTTTGTAAATTTATTTTAGTGTTCAAGAAAATGAAAAAAAAAGGCAATTTTTTTATGATTTTTCCAAATTACTGAAATAAATGAAATTAATAATAATAATAATAATAATAATGAGAAAAAAAATTTGCGGTAGAATCAAGTTGGCTACGCCCAAATTATATTGCAGAAAAAAATATTGTATTGCAAGGGTCCAATTGTATTGCAGAGAAGAAGAGATTTGAGGGCTGATTGTATTGCAATACAATATTTTGTATTGTGACTGAGGCTTGTGTAGGCTAGGTTGCAATATGGTGGTTTGTATTGCAAGAGGTCACGTCAGAGATCAGATTGCAAATGCAAGCTTTATCAGACAAAGAGTCGGGAAGGCATTGTATCGCAATACACCCTAGCATTACATCGGGGCAAAGGCAAGGCCGATCAGACAGTAATACAAGGCTCAACCAAGTCACGATATCGCCAGAGGCGCCAAGAAAACAGCCGAGGGCGCATCGGGCGCGCAGTGGCGCCGGGCAGGCGCGGCGGCACGGTAGGGGCGTGACGCGCTGCAATCGCTAGGTCGCGAGCCGGGTCGCGATTGGATGCGCGTACCGAGCTCGCGACACGGCCGCCCGGGTCGCGACACGATCGGCCAAGGGCCACACGATACGACCACACGGGCGCTCCCGAGTGCCTCGTACGCACCGGGTGTGCCCGCCAAAGCCGTGCTGGGCGCCGTGCACCCGACTCGCTTTGAACCGGCTTGACTCAAGATCGCTCCTCAGTCACTAAATGAACATCAGCCATTACAAAATATTTTTTGAAAAAAATATTAAATTAAATAAAAATAAATAAAATAAATGTAATTTGACAAAATTTTCTAAAAAAATTTTCAAAAAATAAAAATTTCAAAATAAAATTTTAGTGAAAACAATATTTTAAATGCAATCGGGATCGCTTTGCATTACCTATAAATGCAAGGACAATGCATATACACCGATTTATGTGGGCATGAAGAGCAATCTTCGAGGCGTATTTATGCCTCGGGAGATCCCGACTGAAATCAACGCGCTATCGAACCGTGATGATGGCTAGACGAGGGACAAGGACGTAGGAGGACGTTTCACGGACAATCGGGTCGCATCACTGCTGTTTGATCGCCAGGCTTTACCGAGGCCCGAGGTATTACGCCATCCGCCATCGCACGTCGGGTATTATACAGGTCGTGGAGATCCTAGTAACCCCTGTGAGGTTTAGGACGCATCATCTCGACATTCACGGGGAGGAGATCCAATGGTGGTCGTACCATTGGTTCATGCAACTAGAAAGTGTTGAGGCTATGGTGATTACCTCCGACGCTGACTGATTAGACTAGTCAGTTCCAAATTTCTAGAGTGGTGAGGCCCAAATATGGTGGAAATGGGCAAGGACCTCTAGAGACCTAGAGGCGATGACATGGGCAGAATTTCAGGAGCTGTTCATGTGTACGTACTTTCCAGAGACTGCGAAAGCTCAGGAGTTCCTAGAGCTAAAGCAGGGGGCGATGACTATGATGGATCATGACCAGTTCACAAGAGTTACCTCGATTTGGCCGATGATTACGTACTACGCACTCTGGCCAAAGTTAGAGAATTGAGACCTTAGAGTGTGAGCCGCCGCATCGCAAGTTCTCCCCTGTGATTGTGGCGAATAAGGATGACAAAGTCGAGGTTGCTGTTAGAGATCCTGGGGACTCTACCACGCTGACCCGAGGATCATGGACACGCTGGGCGTCTCGATGTCATCCTAGTGGATGGATCGGGCCGATAAATTCTACAGGATTGTCACCGACAGAGCCGCAGAGGTGGCTACCGCCACACGCCAGACGACACTGTGTGGTACGGTATGGGACAAAACAGATATTTCGCCTCCCGCACAAAGATACAGTCCAGTGTCGGGATAAACATGTCGCAGCGAGCCTTACCCTGTGAGGACTCCAGGAGAGACCAGACTTAGATCTACCTCGAATAGTTTGCGAGTATGTGGATAAAGCCCAAGATGAGCTACCCGACTACCTCCACGAGTCGCACTTCGGTGATCGAAGTTACACCGGTACTTCACCCATCTCTATGATTCCATGATGATAAGCACCTATTGAGTCATAGGAGCTCGCAGTCCAGCCATTAGCTATTGGACAAGGGGTTCATTAACGAGCACTTCACCACGGGCGCTCCTGCCTCTATTTGGCGAAGAAGAAGGACAAGACCCTTCGACCGTGCATTAACTACGCATATTGAATAGGGTTACGATCACAACCTGCACTCATTACCGAGATCGATGATTTATTTCGACTACTGAGAGAGCGCGAGTCTACTCCAAGATAGACCTTGTACTCGGTTACCATCACCGAGAGGGTTAGGAATACGTATAACCCTAGGACATCATAGACGCTGCAGGGCACTTTGAGGTTACGGCGTGATGCCCTTCGGATTGACTAACGCCAATGGGCATTCATGGATCTCATGCATAGATATTCCAACCCCATTCAGACTGGGGCTTTGTCGGCTCGTGGGATGACATTTTGATCTACTCCCGCCGTGAGTGGAGCATGAGGTCATTTGAGGATTGTGTTACAGCTTGTTGAGAGACCATCACCAGACGCAGTTCGCGAAGTAGGAGCTTTAGCCATCGAGGTGAGATTTCAGACACGCGGTGTCGCATCGTGGTGTCGCCGACCTGCAGAAGGTCGGGAGGCAAAGGATGAGTCGTAGAGACCAAATGCCTCAATCTACTAGATACGGTTCTCGGGATTACCGGTATTACAGAGATTCAAGAATACCATGTCCATTCTGTGGCGTGATTGCAGGATTTCGCCTACGACACGGACTCCATGGTCACGCGGCCCTCGCCATGTGAGAGAGATCGAGGATACTTGGAACACTGATAGTCGGGTGTTGCAGCAAGAGGAGGATCACCTTTCTTCTCTAGTTCGGGGGAAGAGTGCGTAACATCCTCTACTCACACCAGTTTCGTGACTGGGCCGGGATTGAGCATTTAGTGACTCGATCGCTCTCTAAAGACAGGATCCCAAGATTCTCGGGACAATGCAAAATTCCGGCTAGCCGTAGAACATGAGAGTATATGCAATTCATTCCTCCACACCCTAGTACGGGTCGAGGAACGGCGGCTGGGTGCTAGTACAAGCACTCCCATCAAAGACAGATAGGCCGTAGGGGGGCCGCAGTGTGGGCCGAGGTCAAGGACCGATCGTAATACGTGAAAGGTACGTAGCGGAACTTTTGCAGGTGGTAGACATATCGGGTTGTCGATGTTAGGCTTGACATGGATGAGTTGACAACCCGAAGTTGTCGGCATCAGGACCTTAGCCGGCTGTCATACCCGACGCGACCTGGATTTGGGCTTAGAGGCATGGCCTTTAGAGGCCGAATATATGTTCTTCCCTAGGATGTAGGGTGAGAGTCGACCTGATAGGTCGGGATTATGAGTGAGAGATCTCCCAGATTCCGTCATGGTGGAAACCGGATCGCTGTCACAAGATGCATCAAGGCGCTCATGTGCACTAACATCGCTGGCCAGCTCAAAAGCGGGTACATCGGCATTTGGCCATTCACCACTCTTGGTGAGTGTGGGTTGAGTTGTCTTTGGAACTACGTCCAATGAAGACTCTTAGTTCGAATCAGGAAGTGAAGAGTAATTAAAGCGTATTGGGCAAAGCAAAAAGGGGGCCGTGAACTTCTTAAGGTGAGAATCCCGAGTTAGGTGAAGGAGACCCCGCGTAGTATCCGAAAGGTCCCAGGCGTGGGTGTAAGAGACCGTGTGGGAGATATCCCGACTGCGGTGGGTGTAAGAGACCCGTGAGATATCCGGGGCTTTTAGAACGAAAGAGACTCGAGATGAAAATACACGAACATGGTTATCAATGGCACTCTAGAGTTGAGTGATAGAGTCGCAGAGAGACTCGGTGATGAAAACACACGCGACATGGTTATCAAGCGTACTTAAAGGAGTGATGAGTCGGGGTGACTCGAAGTTCGATACCCTTTTGAAATTGCACGTGTTGTCAGAGCCGACAAGTAAGGCCTCTGCATACGATGTCATTCATGACATGGACTATGCTGACTGGCCCACTGGGATTGTTGCTGATTGTGACCTCGAGAGTTTATCGCTTACACACCAAGCAAGGGTTGTGTGGTTACATGTTGTAGCGGATTATATACGTGTTAAAGGACATCTACGAGCATACGTCCGGGTCATAAGGGTAGAGGATTAATTGCTCCTTAGTGGAATTCGCCTCACAACAACGCCTATCGCGAGCGCACGAATGGCACCATATGAGGCATTGTATGGGAGGCCATGTAGATTACCGATATGTTGGACCGAGGTGGAAGAGAGCTCCATCACAGGTCCTGATCTGATTAGAGACACTTCGGAGAAGGTGAGCTTGATACAACAAATAAGTTTTCTCATGGCTCAGCCGATGTAAGAGCTTAAGTGCAGATGTACGACGTCGACCCTTAGAGTTTGAGGTCAGGAATCATGTCTTCAAGGTTATGCCTAAGAGGGGAGGGTCGTTCGCAAGCGTGGAAGCTATCACCAGGCTTCTGACCTTTCGAGATACTCGAGAGGGTAAAGTACGCCGTTGCACGGCAATGCTGGCTCGCCCAAAGATGTCAAGTGTGTCCATCAGGTGTTTCACGCTCCATGTTCTAAGTACACCCGTGATCCGCTCATGTGGGCGGATCGGGGGATGACGAGGTCGCACACCGATGGGACCTTCGGTGAGGACCAAAGGCGCATTGTCGATAAGGTCGTGATCAGGTTTTGCGACGCAAGACCGCGAGGCTAGGTGAAGGTACTATGGAGGCACTATGGAGGAGGAGTTCACGGGGAGCGTGAGATAGACGACAAGCGCCACCTATCCCTTCTGTTTTAGCATAAAGCGCACGTGGTTTTAGTCGCTTAGCATTTAAATGACTACTTACATACATGGTACGCTGCACGTTGCATATGCATGTGAGTGATTATGATTGTCCGTAATCGTGACGAAATCTTTTAAGGAGGGAGAATGTAAGACCCGAGAAATTTCAATTTCTCGAAAATGGCAAAATCGCACTTCGAAGGACAAAATTGTAATTTCGGTTAAAAACTGTAATTTATTCTTCTAGATCTCTGATGATGAAACGGATTGTAACGTTGAATCGCTCTCGCAAATCTAGTTAGCACGTAAAATTTCGCCAAGTTCCTAGACAATGAGTCGGCATCGCTGAGGTATCGCCTCGTGTCAGAAACATTTTCGATGCATCAAAGTCACATATAAGCACGCATCATCTACCGTCGATTTAAGCAGGTAAACGACGTTAATGAACGGCCGAGATAGTGCCAATGTCAAAACCGGGAATCGAGGGACAAATGGTCATTTCGTTGTTAAGTCACTAAAGGACAAAAGTGCTACAGTGGTCTTCTTCTTCAAATTGAAAAGAAAGCAAAAACGTGGGGGAGAAAGGGGAAAAACCAGTAGCCATTTCGTTTGAGAGGTTTTAGAGAGAGAGAACACTTCTCTCTAGATTTGTACGCGATCCAACCGTCGGCGGTCTTCGGGACAAGAAGGAGAACTGATCTACGCGGAGAGGGCTTCGCGTGGGTACCGGATTTGTGAGTTTTTGACAAACTCCAAGAGGTAGGGGTTTCTCCCTACTTAAGTTTTATTCCCATTTTAAGTGTTTTGTCGATGCTCGCGAAGGCCAGGTCGAGGGGTAAGCTTTAATCGGTCCAAACCCTTTGGGACCGACTGATATAAATTTTGAAACAAAAAATTGGAGCATCCGTATGTACGGCCGTTTGGGTAAGTTTGTGTTAATTTGTGCATTAAATGTTTGTTGGTATGCACGTCGAATTTGCCGTATTTGTCTACTTAAGTGAACCGTTGAGTTGTGATTTTTCGGGAATAGTAACCGAGGGTTTCACTATTCCCGAAACAGTGTTCTAAAAATATATCTCTTTGTGAAAATATGTGTTTGGCCGAGTGGTTTAAATTAAATTGCTCGTGTTTGATCATTAGCCCAAGGGAGCTAATTTTGATGTGGAAATGTGGAATTTACATGATATGATTGTGTGAATTGAATGTTTTGAAAATATATGCATGTTTATATATTTACATGTGAATTAATTGCATTGAATTGGCATACAGGTATTCCATATGCACCGGAACACTTAGACTATAGAGTAGTGCATGAGACGAGTCTAGAGAAAAGGTTCTGAGGGTAGTCTAAAAATACTAATTATCGGAGGGTAGTCCAAAGAAAAAATATCAACTGGCCGAGCGGCCTAATTGATATTCATCGGGAGGGTAGTCCACAACAAATAATATATCAATCAGCTTCTGAAATGACCCAATTGATATATATACATCGGAGGGTTGTCCACTAATAAAACAATAATTCTCATACAAAGGCTTAAGCAAGTGTGAGAGAGTCGGGAGGACTCGGGATGTAAGTTGGTCGCGTAGACATTCAAGTAGATCATGCATTTGTCAATGTGTGTTTAAATGGGAACATTGCACGCTGATTTCTAGGTGGGCGAGTGTGTACCCACTTGGGGCGATTCTCCTACTGAGCATTAGCTCACCCCGTCGTGGGACCCCCCTTTATTTTACGTGTACAGGAGGGCGTAAGTAGGGATCTGCTCGCCCTAGAGGCTGAGATTCAAGAAAAGCCGGATCAGGGTTTTCTGCTTTGACGATATTTACATGTATTAGGATTCGAGTATTTTAATATATGTTGTATGAGAGTAAAACAATTGAACTCTTGTAACTATTGGGTATATAGTTAGATTCATAGTTGGTATGTATATTGAGTATTGTTTATAGGCCCAAGTGGCCGTATCATGTGTGATTGGATTATATTGCAATCGCTTTTGGACAGATATTTATAAGCCAGATTGCAGAGCTCCCGTACAAAGGAGACTCCCGCCCGATTTTCTAAAGTGGCACGGCACCCGACCCTCCACTTGTATTCCGCGGGTCGACGCTAGTCAACTGACCTCGAAGCTTGGGGCGTCACAAATGGTGTGCTGGCTGTCTTGCTCTATGAATGTTTGGTTGTGTTTTGAACCACGTGAAGCTCTATTGTGTAGTACACATTAACCGAACTTTAGAACTGGTTTTTTGGTAGGAAATAAAGGGAATTTGCAGTGAGTCCTTCAGTAAATTGTAGTCACATTAGTGGAACTTGATGATAGACTCCCTTGAATTTCAAATCACTCCTTTGTAGCCTGGGTTATGGCTTGTTTACCCTGAATCGCTTAGCTGAAGGGTCGTCTCAAGTTGGGTCCGGCCACGGGTCACCCCGATGGGGTCAGCCGTAGGACGCCCCAAACCTCGGGTCCGTTGATCACCACAACTCATGAATACTGAATGTCGGGTGACCACATTATTTAAAATCGGCGTAGTCTCCTTTGTAATGGGAGCTCTACTTAAATACAATACTTGTATAAACCCGCATTTAATTGTCCCAAATAAATTCAATATATGTAATATATATCCAATACTCGCCACTGGGCCCATAAACAGTACTCAATATACATACCAATCATGAGTCCAACTATATATCCAATAGTTATAAGAGAGGTAATCAATTTTCCTTTATACAACACATATTAAAAATTCTAAATATTCTAATATATGTATACATCCATAAATCCAAAGCCACAATCCCGCTTTTCTTCTAAACTCGCCCAGACTGCCGGCCTCCTCGCAGCCCCCGCACTGCAGTGGGGTCCCACGACCTGGTGAGCCACTGCTCAAGAGAGGGAGAACCGACCCAAGTGGGCCATCACCAATCTGGCGCAAGCAGTAATGTCTTACTGTACCACATATCTGGCAAATGGCTGATCCTACTGAATGTCTTATATTGACTCACTCAGATCCCTAGTCCCTCATCGACTTCCTCACACCGCCAAGCCTCGTATGAGTAATTTCTATTTTGTTTGTTTCCAGATTGTAACCCTCCTAGATGGAGAGATATATCAATTGGGCCGCCTCCGACGATCGGGACATGGTTGCTTTGTTTGTTTGTGGTCAACCTCCGATGTATACATATCAATCGGGTCGTCTCGACGATTGATATATTATTTGTTTGTGGACTACCTCCGTGAATATCACCGGCCGCCTCCGACGATTGATATTTTAATTTGACTACCTCCGATAATTAATATTTTTAGACAACCCTCCGAACCGCTTTTCCTAGATTCCATCTCATGCACTAACTCCTATAGTCCTAGGATGTCCCAAGGCATATGAATGCATACGCTACCTTCAATACAAGCCATCTACGTGTAAATATATAAACATGCATATATTTACAAAAATTTAATTCACATAATCATGTCATGTAAATTCTCATTTCATACATCAAAATAGCTCACTTGGCTATCGATCAAACACGAGCAATTTAATTTAAATCACTGACCAAACACATATTTTCACAAAAATATATTTTGAGAACACTGCTTGGGAATAGTGAAAACCCCTACAGCTATTCTCGAAAATCATAAATCAACTGGCCAATTTAGTGAACCTCGCACCACCTACCATATTTCCGCCCAATGCATATCAAGCAAAACATTTAATGGCCAAATTATCACAAAATGCACCCAAACAGCCTGCACTCCAATAACGGCCGGCCTCCAATTTTTGTTTAAAAAATTATGACCAATCTCGGTCCCAAGCCTGGGATCGATCGACGGCCCCCTCACCCCGCCTCATCTCGACCTCAAACATCGACAAAACACTTAAAATGGGAATGCGGACCAAGTAGGAGAAACCCTACCTCAAGGAGTTTGGAGGAAACCCCAAATCCGGCACCCAATCAAGCCCTCTCCGCGCAGCGCTTCCTTCGGTTCCGATGAATTCGACGGTCGGATCACAAGACAAATTCAGAGAGAAGTATTCTCTCTCTCTAAAAACCTCTCAAACGGAAGCTTCTGCATCTCCAATATGGTTTCTCACGTTTTCTTTTTGGGCTTAATGAAGGAGAAGACATTGTAGCATTTTTCGTCCCTCCATTTCCCAGTTTTGACATTCGGCACTATCTCGGCCGTTCATTTTCATTATTTCTCTACTCATACCACTTATGAACATGAGTACTTATATATGTTACTGTCGACGGTAAAATAGTTTTACTAAGCACTCGAAACGCGATATCTTAGTAACGTAAATCTGGATCAGTTCTCGACCCGACGAAATTTTACTTGCTGGCTAGATTTCGCGAGACATTCCAACGTATGAAATCTGCTTCACATCCGACATTCAGAGAATACCACATTTTTAACCGAAATTACAATTTTAATCGAAATTACGATTTTGCTCCTTTTTCCGTAAATTGAATTTCGTGTCTTACATTCTCCCCTCCTTAAAAGGAATTTCGTCCCAAAACTCAGGACGATCACAATCACTCACATGCATATGAAACGTGCACTCTACCATGCATGTAAACAGTCATTTAAATCTTAAACGACTAAACTACGTACCTTCATCCCTAAACAAGAAGGGATAGGTGGCCCGCAGATCGGTCCTCGCCGGGCCTCGACGTTGATTCTCCACTCCGATGGTGGTGTCAGCCATAGCACTCTCACTAGCCTCACGGTCTCGCGTCGCAAAACCTGATCGCGGCTATCCCAAAATACATACCGGTCCCTCCTCAAAGCTCCCATCAGTGTCAATCTCTATCTGTTCTCAATCCACTATATGAGCTGGATCTGGAGTATACTTCCAGAGCATGGAGACGTGAAATACCTCGTGGACACCTGACATGCTGGGCGGTAACGCCAACCGGTACGCTATAGCCTATCCTCTCGAGTAATCTCAAAAGGTCCACAAACATCGGGCGATAGCTTCCCGCACTGGGCCGAACCCGGACCACTTCTAGGCATCACTCCAAGAAGACATGATCCCCAATCTCGAACTCTAAGGGTCGACGTCGCACATCTGCATAACTCTTCTCGGCTCTGAGCCGTGAGAAGACGCTGTCGTATCAAGCTCACCTTCTGAGGGCAGCCCTAATCAAACCAGACCCTGATGGAGCTCTTCTCCCACCTCGTCCATCCTAACGGTGATCTACATGGCCCCATAATGCCTCATACTCTGGTACATCCCGTGATACTTGCCTGATAACTATTGCTTCAGGTGCCACTCCACTAAGGGCAATTGCTCTTCTACCCTTATGATCCGTAGACGATGCCTAAAGATGTCCTCTAACACCCGTATATAATCCATACAACACGAACCCTACACAACCTCGTTTGGTGTAAACACTAACCTTTCCTAAGGTCAAATTCAACGACAACCCAATGGACCGTCATCCCAGTCCATGTCATGAATGACATCCATACACCGAGCTCCCTCGCCGCCAACACCCAATGCAATCTCCAAGGGGGTATCCAACCGAGTCACCTGATGCGACCCTATCACCAATCCTAAGCTCACGGATAACTCGGTCTCGCGTTTTCATCTCGCAACATAATTCTTCTGGCTACACTTCAAGCCTATTACATTCTCAATGCAAATTCGGATATCTCCTCGAGTCTCTACACCCTAACTCCGTGATTCTCACCCGAGGGGATTTGATTTGGTGCCCCTTGCTTCTTCGCTTCCACACACTCTAATTACTTGTCATTTCGAATCGAACCAAGAGTCTTCTACGGACGTAGTCTCAAAGACAAACTCAACCCTCACTCACCAAGAGTGGTGAATGACCGCACGCGCACCCACACCCACTCGACGATGCCACCGCACACGAACGCACACGTCATACCTATGACAACGCAATCCCGTGGTCCACCATGAGCAGTAATCTTAGAGATCACTCATTTATAATCTCGACCTATCGTCAATCCTCACCCCACATCCTAGGAAACATCTATACCTGGCTTCTCTAAAGGCCTTAACCTCAATGTAAGACCGGTGAAATTCACTGAATAAGGGCAAAATCGCATCTTCGACATAAAATTGTAATTTCGTTGCAAATCCGTAATTTATTCTAGATCTCTGATGACAAACAGATTGTACCGTTAGAATCGCCTCGAAATTTAGCGCTAGCACGCAAAATTTCGCCGACCCGAGACACCGAGTTGGCACGCTTACGAGGCATCCGTTCTAAAAGTCGCGAAAATGATTTTCTCGACGTGACGAAAGTCACATATAACAAGTACTCATGTGCCATGAGTGGTATGAGTAGAGAAATGATGAAAATGGACGGTCAAAATAGTGCCGAATGTCAAAACTAGGAAAAGAGGGACATAAACGTCATTTTTAGAAAATTTTAAGTCACTAAATGACAAAAACTCGAATAGTGCTCTTCTCCTCAAATTGAAATAAAGCAAAACGTGGGAGAGCGATGGGGGATGAGTTGTTGGGAAGCAAAATGGAGGTTTTGTAGAGAGAGTCTTCCTTCTCTCTAGAAATACGCGATTCGATCCATACTTCACGCCTTCCTGACATGAGAACCGCTTCACGGAGAGGCTTCGCGCGGTACGGATTAGGAGTTTCCTCAAACTCCGAGAGGTAGGGGTTTCTCCCCGCTGAGTTTTACTCCCATATTAAGTGTGTTTTACTAATGTTCAGCTGACGAGGCCGTGAGGGGTCGAAGACGGCCCCAAACTCCCGGGGACCGAATTGATGCAAATTTTTGAAAGAAAATGGAGCGCTCGCGGGTCAGTTCCATTATTGATTTGGGTTATTAATTGATGTATTTGTGATAAATTATGTGTTGGTTGAATTGAGGCCTAAATGGTCATGGAAACCCTGGTTCACTAAGTGAACCGATTTAATGGATGTGTTTGAAACGTAAAACCTAGGTTTACCGCTCATGGGGACATCATGACACAAAAATATATTTTTGTGAAAATATGTGTTTGGTCGAGTGATTTAAATTAAATTCGCCATGTTTGATCATTACTAGCCATGAGCCACTTGATGTGATGAACTCGTATAATTACATAACATGACTGGTGGTGGGATTTGAATTATGCAAGTATATTCATAAGCTTATATATTTCGCATGTGATTGCATCAGATTGAACTAATATTACATGCATTCCATATAACTGAACACCTCTAGATTATAGGGGAGTGAGTGCATGAGATGAGTCTAGAGAAAAAGGTTCGAGGGTTGGTTCAAACCATTAATTATCTGGAAGGGAGGGTAGTTCAAATTAAAATATCAATCGTCGGAGCGGCCCAATTAATATATACACATCGGAGGGTTGTCCACAAACAAACAAATAAATATAAGAATTTTCATACGAGGCTTAGGCGAGTGTGAGAGAGAGTCGGTGAGGACTCGGGATCTGAGTTGGTCATGTAGACATTCAAGTAGGATCATGCATTTGCTTGAATGTATGTTTAAATTGAAACATTGCACTGCACTTAGGTGGTGAGTAGCCCACTTAGTGGCTATCCTCCCATCAGCATTAGCTCACTCCGTCAGCGGGACCCCTTTATTTGGCTGTGCAATGTGAGCGTGCGAGGAGACGGCCATTCTAGAGGTCGAGATTAGAAGAAAGCTTCTGATTAGGCTAGCTTGACGATATTTACATGTATTAGAATTTATATTTTAATATACGTTGTATAAGAGTAATTTATTTAACTCTTAAAACTATTGATATAGTTACACAGATGAGTATTGTTTATGGGCCCGTGTAATGCTTTAATTTCATGTTGAAATCATATTGACTCCGCTTCAATGTATATGCAGATCAGATTGGGTAGAGCCTCCGCACTAAGGAGACTCATCGATTTTCTATGGTGTCTAGTAATCCGATGATCACTTTGTATTCGCTGCCGACGGTAGTCAACTTTAGACCCCCATTTAAAGGCCACAGCCTTGGTATCGAGCTTAGGTATACGAATACCTAGGAGTTTCCTAAGTTTGGGTATCCATCACCACTGGGTGGTTTTGATGTAAGATATAGGGTGTGTGGAAACCAGAGAATGAGGGTCAATAGGGCCATGGGCTGTAAGAACATCACCACTAGGTGTGGTTCGATGTTGAGTTTAGGTATGAGATTACCTAGGAAATCACGGAAATAGAACACTGCATGCATGGTGTTTGATGTGTGATTGCGTGTATAACATGAGTTATATGTTATGTGAATGATGGTGTGTATGTCATGTTGTATAAAGTGATGTGAATGTTCAGGCGAAAGTAAATAGCATGGGTGTTGGAAACAAATTTTGGAGTTTACAAGCAGTAACCGGAAGGATAAATAAAAGAAATAAATTTTAGAAATTTATTTGGTTTATTGATAATGAAACAAATTCTAATAAATTTGAGGTCAACACTGTGGTTAGTGTTGTCAGATAAAAGAAGCTTTCGAGAAATTCTCCGGGGACCATTTTCCGTAATTAAATGAAAATAAAAAAAAATTCGAGTTTTACAGTTGTAAACCGAAAAGGAAATAGAAAATAAATTTTTAGTAAATTTATTTTGGTTACGTAGGAAGAAAATAAATTTCTAAAGGTTTTACAAGTTGTAAAATCAAGAAAAATGAGGTAAAAGAAAATTTTATAAATTTATTTGAGTATTCGAAAATGAGAAAAAATAAAAATAAATATAGGTATGTGAGTTTACTTCCAGAATGGAAGAAATGGAAAAAAAAGGTATATATTTATACTACTGCATTGCACATGAGGTGAAAAGGAGTATATATATATATATATATAGTATGTATGTATTTTTAGGTGTTTTTCAATCATTGAAATAATAATGAAAAAAAAAAAAATATTTTGTCAAGCAGTAATCGGATACACGCCTCAATTATATTAGAAAAAAAAAAATTGGCTGCAAGAGTATGATTGCATTGCGGATCGCAAGGAGGTGCGTAAGCATGGGTTGTATTGCAATAAGGCCAATTTGTATTAAAAGAGAAAATTTTAGCGCTGGTTAAGGATTTTGTATTGCGTTGTGTTGATTTATATTGCAATAGGAAGGCTTGAAGGGCTAAATGGGGCAAGGTTTGTATCGCAATACACTCAGGTGTATTGTGACTGAGGCAGGCTTGAAGGCTGGGCGTTTGTATCGCAATACACATAGTGTATTGTGACCAAGGTGGTTGGGGGCGGTCGGGCATTGCGTCAGCGAGGGGCACACGAGCACGGCCGCGTTCGCACGCGACACGCCACGATATCGTTGCCGGAGCTGAAGACTTGGCCACGATACGCCGCTTACGCAGTAGCGATACGCCGCGAGCGCGCACAAGCAAAGAAGACGCCGCGAGGGCACAGCGGCTAGCGCGCGAGGGCGAAGCGGCACTGCGTTCGCTTATACGACACCGGGCACCAAGGACATCGTTCAGGTCATACGGCCGCACCTTCGCCACGACACCTGGCTAGTCACACGACATTCGCCACGCGGCGCTACGCTTCGGTGCTACCGGCCGGCCATGGTATTTGGTGCACCTCACCGCTTTTTACCCGGCTTTCGACTCCGCTGCTGCTTCGCGTCACCGCTTGGACCTCGCTCATGAACACTGCTCATCACAAAATTTTTCGAATTTTTAAAATTAAAATAAAATCAAATAAAATTTGATAAAATTTTCAAAAATAAAATTTTCAGTACGTACCGGCAATAAAAAATTTTTGAAAAATTTTGTTGAAAAACAAATGTTTTAAATGCATTGATCACCTTGCATTACCCTGAATGCAAGGGACAATGTGTATACACCATTTATGTGGTAATGGTTATATCTCTGGGCGTGTTTATGCCTTAGAGATACTAATTGGAATTGAACGTGCTGGGCGTTGATTGATGGGATGGTTGGTAGAGGGCGAGGACGTGAGGACGCCCACGGGCACCGCCGCACCACCACATTTGACCAACCGGGCCGTATTTGATCACCGGGCCTTGTAGAGGCCGAGGTGTTGCGCGCGGGCCGCCATCGCACGTGCCAGAATAGCAGGTAGTCAAGGAGATCCTAGTAACCCCCAGAGGTTTAGGACGCACCATCCTCCGACATTCACAGGGGGAGGAGATCCAATGGTGGCCGACCATCGGTTCATGCAAAACGATAAAGTGTTAGAGGCTATGGAGATTAACTCCTATATCAGACTGTGATTAGACTAGCTATGTGTTCCGCAGCAGGCCTGAGACCTGGTGAGGAGCTTTAGATGTGAGTTCTCCCTAGGGATCAAAGAGAACAGATGATATGTCGAGGTTGCAGTCGAGATCTCGGGACTCTACTTCACAAGGACCCGAGGATCATGGACATGTCAGCTAGATGTCATCCCGGATGGATCGACCATCACCATGTATCGCATCGATCAGGAGCGTGCAAGAGGCTACTCGCCTACACCAGACTGCACTGCGTGGTGCTCAGGCAAGGATGATGGCTTGCCCTGCACGCATACGCAGTCCAGTGTCGTGACGCTTAAAGGAAGCTGGCTAGCGAGCTCACTCCTAGAGGACTGAGGAGAGACCGCACTTGATTTTACCCCCAGTAGTCGCAGCATGTGATGCTTCTCCAAAATGGGCCACCCGACTACCTCACAGAGGGTCGAGACTTCGGCATCGAAGTCACACCGCACGATCACCCATCTCATGACTCAGCATAGATGGGCACAAGCTGAGCTGCGAACCTTCGTGAGTCCGCCGCTTATAGAGCTATTGGACAAGGGTTCATCAGACCGAGCACTTCACCACGGGCTCCGCTCTATTTGCGAAGAATATGACAAGACCTCTTCAACGCGCATTGACTACGTGCAGCTTGGAACAGGTTACATCAAGAATCTGCCCATTACCGGTGATTGACGATTTATTTGATCAACAGTAGAACGCGAGTCTACTCCAAGATAGACCTTCGTGACCGGTTAACATCGTACCGAGAGGGTTGGGAGACGTATATCCCCAAGACGTTGTTTGGTAGACGCCAAGTATAAGACTTTGAGTTTACTGTAATGCCCTTGATTAACTTAATGAACCAGCGGAAGATTATGCGGATCTCATGCATAGATAGTCCAACCCTATTTAGATCATCGAAGTCTTCGTGGACATCTTGATTTACTCCCAATAATGAAAGCATGAGTATCACTTCGAGGACTGCTTTACAAATGTCGAGACCATCACCAGACGCCAAGTTCAAGAAGGGCGAGTTCGTCATCGAGGTGAGATTTTCGGGGACACGTGGCGTCGCACCAGGAGTGTCAACACCCAGAGAAGGTTGAGGCAAAGTGGATGGAGCCAGAGAGGTCAAGTCACTTCAAGATAATGAGTTTCTCGATCACAATATGAGATTCGAGAACGGGCTGGAAGTTGTCCATTCGGCAGATCAGAGATTTCGCTTCACTCTGTGACATGGACTCCATGGCAGGATGGTCTCACTATAGAGAGTGATATCGAGGATACCTTAAGCACCTCGAGATGCGAGTGTTGGTAGCAAGAGGGAGGATCAGCCTCTAGTTCTGGAAGAAAGTGTAAGACTTTGCTTCACACTAGTTTCAGGACTAGGTCGACCGAAAGCATGAGTGACTCGGATCGCTCTGCAGACAAGGATCTTGGAGATTGGGACAATGCATTCCAATTAGCCGAGGACGAGAGTATAAGCGCCCATTCCTCCACACCCCAAGAGACGGTCGAGGAACTAGCTTTGCCGTGGTGCTATACAAGCACCCCAGCTGTTACGCATAGCCGTAGGGGCCAGTGCGGTCAAGTCGTGGGATATCGTAGCTGGCGAACAATAACCAAGGCAGGACCTGGGTGGTGGTAGACCATCGCTGTTGATGTCGTTTGACATGGATGAAGTCAATGCCACTCCGTCGCCAATAATCGGGACCTACCGGTCACAGCCATAACCGATACAACCTCGATTTGGGCTAGAGACAAGGCTCAGAGAAGCCAGTATAGATGTTCTTCCCTAGGATGTAGAGAGAGTCACCCGACAGTTCAAATTAAGTATGAGTGATCTCAAGACTCGCTTCACATGGTGGATCAGACGGCTATTCACCACTCTCGTGAGTGTGGGGTTTATTTGTCTTTAGATCACGTCTCGATGAAGACTCATAGTTCTGCCTAGCAAATGGAGAGTAATTAGAGTGTGTCATAAAGCAAAAAGGGGGTCGTTAATCCCCTAAGATGAGAATTCTGGAGTTAGGGTGTAAGAGACCCTAGACATATCCCGACTTCAGGTGAATGTAACAGCTCGAAGTGTGTCGGCAAGCATGTCGCCTGAGATGAAAAACACCCGACAGTTATCGCGTAGACTTCAAAGTTGAAATGATAAGAGCCTGGAGTGATTCAGATTCGATACCCATCGAAATCACAAGTAAAGGTCGTGAGCCCTGAAGACTCCTGATATGGATGCCATTCCTATGACACGGACTAGGTTGATAATCCATTAGATTGTCAAGTGATCAGGACTCGAAGGTTAGTGTTACACACCAAATAAAGGTCAGGTGGTGTGGTTACATGTCAGGATGGATTATATATTGTGTTAGAGGACATGTTACGAGCATGTGTACTGGATCATAAGGGCAACCGAGGAGACGGTTTCATGGAATTTCGCCACAACAATGGGCTATCGACGAGTATGCCGCATGGCACCGCATTTGAGGCAATCACGGGAGGCCATGCCGCCATTATGTTGGACCGAGAAGGGAGAGAGCTCCATCACTAGTCCTGATTTGATCGTGAGACATCTCCGAGAAGGTGAGTTTGGAGTATGACAGTCATTTTCATGGCTCAAAGCCATGTAAGAGCTATGCGATGTGCGACGCCGACCCTTAGTTCGAGGTCGGGATCACGCTTCAAGGTGATGCCTAAGAGGGGAGGTCGTGTCTTGCAGCTGAAGCTATCGCGAGGTTCATCGCCTTCGAGATACTCGAGATGTGCATCGTTACAGCATCGGCAAGACATTAACAGACAGCATGTCGTGTCCACGAAAGGTTTCAGCTCCATGCTCTAAGTATACCCGTGACCAACATGTGGTGGATCGGGGGATGTGATTGGAGCCGATAATTAACGGAATCTCTGGTGAGGGACCAAGTAGCATTTTGGATACGTGATCGTGCTTTGGCGACACAAGACCGTGAGGCTGAGAGTGCGCGGCGGCACCCATTGGAGTGGAGGAGTCAATACGGGAGCGAGACACGATGCGCCACCTATCCTTCTTGTTTAGGATAAGGCACGAGTTTAGTCAGTTAAGATTTAAATGACTAGTTTACATGCATGGTGAGTGCACGTTGCATATGCATGTGAGTGATTATGATTGTCCGTAATTTCTGACGTAAATTCCTTTTAAGGAGGGGAAAATGTAAGACCCGAGAAATTCCACCTCTCGAATAAGGCAAATCGTAATTTCGACACAAAATTGTAATTTCGCTAAAAATCAGTAATTTATTCTTCAGATCTCTGATGACCTAAACGAATTGCACCGCTGGAATCGCCTCGCAAATCTAGCTAGCACTTAAAATTTCCTCACTAATTCAGACAACCTGAGCTGGCACATTTTACGAGGCACTGGTTCGTGCAAGAAAACGACACGCAACGGAAGTCAAGATAGCAAGTACCATGTGCCATGAGGTGCGAGTAGAGAAACATGAAAATGGACGCCAAAATAGTGTCGAATGTCAAATCGGGAAAAGAGGGACATAAACGCTATTTTTAGAAAAAGCTTAAGTCACTAAATGACAAACTCGAATAGTGCTCTTCCTCAAATTGAAATAGCTAAAAACGTGGGAGAGCGTATGGGGATGCGTGAGTCGCTGGGAAGCGAAAATGGAGGTTTTTTGTAGAGAGAGAGGTTCTCCTTCTCTCTGTAAATATAGCGATCCCGACCGTCTAAGGCCTTCTGGGACAAGAAGGAGAACCGTCTATCACTGAGAGGGCTTCATTGGTACTGGATTAGTGGAGTTTCCTCAAACTCCGAGAGGGGGGTTTCTTCCCGCTGAAGTTTACTCCCATATTAAGTGTTTTACTAATGCTTTGAGCTGGAATGAGGTCGTGGAGGGGTTGCTTGACCTGGCCCCAACCTGGGACCGAATTGATACAAATTTTGAAAGAAATGGAGCAGCCGTGGCCGCTCCATGGCTGATTTCACTATTAATTGATGCATTTTGTGATAAATTATGTGTTGGTTGGATTGAGGCTTAAATGACTGTGAAACCTGGTCTACCAAGTAACCGACGAATGGATGTGTGTTTGAAACCAGAAACCTAGGTTTTTACCGCTTCATAGAATAAGGACACAAAATATATTTTATGAATATGCTCGTCGAAAGTGATTTAAATTAAATCGCTGTGTTCGATCATTAGCCCAAGGAAGCAATTTTGATGTGATGAACTCGTATAATTACATAACATGATTGTGATTTGAATTATGCGAGTATATTCATGTTTATATTTTTTGCATGCGATTGGGGACCGTATTTGGAACTAGCATACATGCATTCCATGCATCTAACACCTTGTGATTATAGGAGCGAGTGCATGAGATGAGTCTAGAGAAAAGGTTCTGAGGGTTGTCTAAAACATTAATTATCCGAGGGTAGTTCAAATTAAAATATCAATCGTTTGAGCGGCCCACTTGATATTCATCTGAGGTAGTCCACAAATAAATAATATATCACCCTGTTTCGAGCGCCCCAATTGATATATACACATCTGGCGGCCACCTACTAAACAAAGAAATAATATATCAATCGTCTGAGCGCCTAACTGACATATGGCCACACGAGGGTCCACAAACAAACAAATGAATATAAGAATTTCCTACACAGGCTTAGCGAAATGAGAGAGAGTCGGTGAGGACTCCTGATCCGAGTCAGGGTCACAGACATTTAAGTAGGATTATGCATTGCTTGAATGTATGTTTAAATTGAAACATTGTAATCAAGACTTAGTGGTGAAAGGTGCCCACTTGTATGCATCCTCCCATCGAGCATTGTAGCTCACTCCCTGTCGTGGGACCCTTATTCTTACAGTAATGTGGAGTGGCGAGGGACTACGCCCTGTAGGCTGAGATTAGAAGAAAAGCCGACGTGGCTTTGGTTTCGACGATATTTACATGTATTAGAATTTGAGTATTTTAATATATGTTGTATAAGAGTAATTTACTAACTCTTAAAACTATTAGATATAGTCAGTATATTGTGATGAGTATTGCTTACGGGCCTGTAATGCTTTTACTCATGTTGGAAATCATATTTGGATCAAGCCAGATGTGTATATGCAGTGCATCAGACTGGGCAGAGTCACACAGCTGAGACTCGCCCGATTATGGTGTTTCCGGTAACCCGACATTCACTAGTATTCCGCGGGTTGACGGGTAGTCAACGGACCCCCGGGTTTTGGGGCGTCACATCTAAGCCCAAATCCAATGCCGTGTCGAGTATGACAACCCGACTAAGGTCTCAATTACTGACAACCCGATGGATGTCGACTCATCCATGTCAAGCTTAACATCAACAACCAATACGTCTACTACCCCAGTCCACCACGCCTTTCATACACTCGATCTATCCCCGACTAACCTTTACCACTCCGTCCCTCTCGTCTCTATCTCGTGTTGCCGGGAGTGCTCAGACAACACCCCCGAAACCGAACCGGTTCCTCCGACCCGCACTGTGGTGGAGGAATGAAACCGAGGGTTTCCCGTTTTACGCCAATCGACCGCGCCGTCCCGCAACTCGGGATCCCTGCTGGGCAATCCTGCCCACATGCCCACCCGCCCTAGTCCCCAAACCATGTGAAGCGTGTCTCTCGCTCTTCCCCGAACTAGAAGAAGGTCGATTCTCCTCTCGCAATACCAACACCAGATCCCGAAAAGCTCCCAAGCATCCTCGACTTCTCTCTATGGTCGACCGCCCCAACTACGGAGTCCATGTCTCGTAGGCGAAGTCCCACGATCCTACCCGAACGGACAACTTCACCCCTATTCTCAGTCTCGTAATACCCACTAATCCCAAGAAACTACGCGATCTCGAAGATTGACATTCTGCCTCACCAACTCATCACCGCTCAACCTTCAGTCGATCGACATCATCCTCGACACCACGTGTCCTTAAAACTTCACCTTAGTTTCAAACTCGCACTTACTGAACTTAGCGAGAATGATGGTCTCTTAGTAACCTGTAATTACAATCCTCAAGTGATACTCATGCTCCCACTGACCGAGTGTATCAAAAATGTCATCCACGAAGACTACGCATAACCGATCTAGATAGGGCTTGAACACCCTACGATGAGATCCATGAATGTCGCGAAGATTCGTCAACCGCGGCATCACCGTGAACCTGTGCGCCCATTACGCGCCCCAAACGCCGTCTTGTAGGATATCCGCCTCCCTAACCTCACCGTGGTGTAACCAAAGGCGGCGTTCATCTTCGAGTAGACTCGCGCCCCTCTCACTGATCAAACAAATCGTCATCCCCTGTGAATGGGTACCGATTTCGATCGTAACCCCGTTTTACCGTTTAAATCAATGCACACCGGGCGGTCTCGCTCCTTCTTTCTTTGCAAATTGTGACGCCCCAAAACCCGGGGGTTGTTGACTACCCACAACCCGCTAATACAAGTGGATTGCGGTTACCCGACGCACTGTAAAATCTAGCAGAGTCTCCTTTTGTACGGAGTTTCAACCCAAATACAAAGATCAGATATACCGTTCCAAATGTACCAATATAATCCCAACATGAGTAAAACTACTGGGCCCATAATACAATACTCATCACAATATATCCAAACTATATCCAATAGTTTTAAGAGTTAATAACCATTTTATTCAACATATATTAAAATGAAGAGCATTCTAATACATTTATACAATGTGACACCAAAGCCACATCCCACTTTCTTTCTAAAACACCCTCAAGGACGAACCGCCTCCTCGCACGCCTGCACTGCAGTGGGGTCCCACGACTGGCGAAGCAAAGCTCGGTAGGGAGAATCGCCTGCGGGCTACTCACCTAAGTGCGTAATGTTCCAAATTAAACACACATTCAAGTAAATGCATGATCTTACTTGAACGCTTCATACACCAACTCAGATCCCGAGTCCATCGACTTCCCTCACACTCCCGCCAAGCTTCTCGATGAGAATTTATTGCTTGTCTGACAACCCCTCCGATGTATATATATATATATATATCAACTGGGTCGTCCGACGATCGATATATTATTTGTTTGTGGACTACCCCTCCGATGAATATCAATCGGGCCGTCCGACGATTGATATTTTTAGTTTGTGGACTACCGATACCAATATTTTAGACTGACCCTCCAACCATTTTCTCTAGACTCATCTCATGCACTAACTCCTATAGCCCTGGGGGATGTTCCAAAGGCATATGAATGGCGTGTGCCAATCCCACACAAGCCTAATCACATGTAAATATATATACACGAATATATCTTACATAGAAAATTAAATCACACAAACATATTATGTAATTATCATTTCAAACATCAAAATTAGTCACTTTAAGAATGTTCAAACACAAGCACCGATTCGAATTACTTAACCAAACACATTTTTCACGAAAATACATTTTCGTGTTTACTATTCCTGGGAACAAGAAAAACCCTAGGGTTTACGCCCAACACTCAATAATTCACCTGCTCACTTAGTGAACCCGCATTTCCGCCATTTCCGACCTCATCCAAATCAACCATGATTCTAAAAACATAATTTATGCTGTTAAAGACCCAAACAATCCCTCGCCTGCTACGGTTGCTCACATCGTTCAATAACAATCAATCTTGGCCCCAAGCCAGATTCCATCAAAACCGCATTCTGCGCCTCAATCAACCGAAACATTTACAAAGTGCTTAAAAAGAGGAATAAACCAAGTAGGAGAAACCCCTACCTCAAGGAGTTTGAGAAACTCCTAAATCCGGCACTCCACACGAAGCTCCTCTCCGCGCAGGCCAGCTTCTCCTTCGCCCCGAAGATCGACTTCGCCGGACGCCCAGATTTTTGCAGAGAAGTTTCTCTCTAAGAAAATCTCAAAACGGCTACTGTAAGAAAAAAATCAGATCTCACGTTGCTGTTTATGAAGGAGAAGATGACTATATTAATTATTTTGTCACCTCGCGACTTAAAAATCAAAACTAAACGACCATTATGTCCCTTACTGTATTCGATATTCTACACTACCCTGGCCATTCATTTTCCTCATTTCTCACCATACCACTTATGGCATCCGGGAAAGTACGTGTTATATGTGACTTTCTGTCGCATCAAAAATCGCTTTATCTAAGACCCGAAAGGCGATGCCTCAGAAATGTGTCAACTCCGACTATCTCTCTTGACTCTTACAAAATTTGACGTGCTAGCTAGATTTCATGAGACGATTCCAACGCAACTGCTTCACATCCGAGATCTAGAGAATAAATTTTGATTTTTAACCGAATTAACAATTAGAATTCGAACATTATTTGCCTTTTTCCAAAATTGGAATTTCTGGGTCTTACACAAATAGAATCAAGCTTCTCATATGGCGTTTCATTTAAAGAACCCCGTGTCTCAATAGCTCTTGTAATCTAAGACACCCGAGGCGCAGAGCGATTTCTTGAGATCTCGATATTAATCTCACTCGAGACCGACAATTTCTCAATTTATTTTTCGTGTACTGCTACCCTCCCTTCTTCGTGATCCCGATAACTCGAATTCTCTTCCTTCACTACTAAGTATGTACTATTATGATATTAATCTTTTGTCTATTTAATCTAGGTGTCAATTTCAAAGATTTAGAATAGTATATTTTGTAACTTATAATTCCGTTTATTCCTGTGGTATGAAGACGGTGTAATGTAGGAATCGAGATTTTATCTCTCCCTATCGATGTTTGCATCCGAGTATTATATATGTATGTCGATATATTGTCGTGGATCGCATGATAGTTTGCATGAGTATTTCGCTAGGTTTGTTACTGCTCTTGGGTCTTACGCCTCCCCATTCTCATTGGGCCTGCCTCATCCCCGCATCGGTCGTGACAGTTTGGGTATCGTGAGCCATAGGTTCATTTCCTATGGCCTAGAGTCTAAGTTTCCAGCATCGCGAATTAGGATCAGTCTCATCTTGTCCGTCACCATCGTATCTAGTTTCGTCTGGCCCAAGAGGCGTCCGTTGTTATCCGATAGTCTCAGGTTTACTTTTCAAAGATGAGACCCGAGAGGGTTACTGCGCGGCACCGCCGATGCTCGATGGCCAAGAAATACGCAAGAAGAAATCGGCCGAGGTCGCACAGCTCTAAGGATGAGGCCCCGGAGGGGCTCAAGATGAGGTGATCCCTCTCAACATCCACCGCTTCTCGGGAGGCGAAGGAGACCAGGTAGCCTCGTGGCAAAGAATAGACAAAAATTTGGCCGATGAGCCACAGCCGAGGAGCCACAGTTAATATGCCCTGTGCATAGTTTCAGTACGCAGATGCTCTGGCACGCCAGCCCACTATGGAGCAAGATTCGCAAAGGATCGTGCATACCAAAGAACTTATAGCATCACGGCAATAGTCGCTAATATTTCTCACCGTGGACCAGATTCACCCAGATCACATTCCCTCGCTCTAGCAATAACGTTTAATGAGGTTGTATCTACGGTATCCGTGACCTAAATCGATTTTCTCCGGACGGCCGAGAAGACATTCGATCCGAGAGCATCCTCGAGCAGGGACTGACTATCGAGATGGCGAAGCCCCCGCGGCTTAGCATTGCAGCAGGCAAGGATTACATCGTCAGCTTTCGAGGGTATGACATGGGCTCGGTCAGAGCAGATTTGAAGATAACTACATTTTTCACATGAGGCAAAGAAAATTTTATATTTAGCTGAAATTAAGATAGATGATACGCTCCAGAGTGGAGTACACCCGCAGTTCATTATCTTAGTAAATTCGCTCTCCAGAGTTAGTCATGAATGTGAGGTCACAAGACGAGTAAGTACATCACCGGACTTGGACCACTTTTCATATCTTTGGTACAGTCGAGAAAGTGTAGCTTCTCGAGGTCACCGGGATGAAGGAGATGTATGGAGACCGACCTTTCGCCTTCACGGTATCTTAAAGGATGGTGCCAAGAAGAAGACCCAATACAGGAGCAAACTAGTACACCGCTCGCAGCCGCAATATTGGCAGGCATGCAGCACTTCTGGTGGTACAAAGCCACGACAGAGCATTTAGACAAGGTCACAAGAAGGGGTAGACGAACCGTATACAGAGGCTTCCTGGATTGACAGGGTTTAGTCTGCACAAGTTTATAGTTCAAGGGACAGAGTTCGTGCTCTGGTAATAAGAACAATAGTTCCAATCAAAGATGTGCCCACGTTGTAAGGACACTGTGTGGCCCTCAGAGTGCCGCTGAGCTTATTTGTGTGTGGAGAGTCAGCCATATGGCCAAATCATGTCCTAGATTTCACCAAGCTTTCGTGGTTCGCGCTAGTGCTGCCACCCGCTTCATCGACACGGTTCTCTCAAAGTGCTGCCAGAGTATAATGGAGCGCAGGCCGTGGATAATGAGGCAGAGTTCGGAGGCGACGGTGGTAGGGCCGTGGTCAGTTTCGAGCTCCTACCAATTCCATTGGACGTGGTCGCCGTAGTTTTTACACTCATCTCGACGCCAGTGGCGCCAAATGTCGTCAGACGTACTATTCCTATCATACGAGGCTGTGGTGTTATTGCATCCGTGCCACACCTTGCGGTCTCCCTACCGCATCAGGTCAGTGTTCGGCCCAAACCCCACTTAAGACCCCGTTATCGCTTACAACCTTCCGAGTGATGCCTTGGGAGGCGATATTTATCACTCATCCACCCTTCGTAGAGGCGTGAGACCTTCTCGCTGGATCTTATTTTGTCAGAATGTGTGAAATGATTTCGAGGTTACTTTGGTATGGATTGTCACAGCACTACGCCATCCCGATTGCCGAGGAGAAACAAGTGATTTTCCATTCCGTGGGATCTCAGAGTTTGGCTTCAGGTGAATGATACCAGCCCCTTCTAATTTACTCCCACCATTACAACAAGCTATGTTACGCCGGGTGCCAGGTTATCCGGCCTCGCAGGACACCGCAAAGGAGTGAGGTAAGGCCGATGATGTCCCCATTGCTCAGAATTTCCCGATGTTTTCCGCAGAGGAGTCGCTGTATGCCACCTAACGTGGAGATAGAATTTTGCATCGATAAACAGACTCAAAGCACGCCCACTTCCTTGCCACCTTATAGATCAAGACCAGGGGAGCCAAGGTCAAGGAGCAAGCATAAGTGATTTGTTAGATAAAGAGTTTTCACAGCCAGATTTCCTCCCCCTGGGTGCTCTCAGACTATTTGTAAAGAAGAGCATGGTTCTCTACTGCTATATGTATAGACAATGCACAATCGAACAAAGCCACCATTCAGACAAATATCCGCTCCCGAATATGACTGTTTGATTGGCTTGTGGAGCATCATGTTTTTCAGATCGATCACTATCAGATGACACTGCACCAATACATGAGGATGTTCCAAGATGATCGTGATTTGCGGTACGACCATTACGAAGTTCCTAGTGATGCTCGGATCACTAACGCAATGTGAAATTTTTACGGATTTTATGAATGTGGTGTTCAAACCCTTCCCGGATCGCTTTGGTGATCGTGTTCACGATGATATCTTAGCATATTCTATAAGATGGCATGTGTAGCATTTGTATGATAGTATCGCAGACTTCGAGGGAGCACGCCATGCCGTCTTCAAGTGTGAATTTTCAATGGATACTGTAGCTTTCGGGGACGTAGTATCGAGGAAAGGTATTCGCGATCCCAAGAAGATGAGGCGTGATCGATCGCGTAGACCAACCACGGACCGAGGTTCAAAGTTTCGGCTTAAATTTGCTATTATCAAATAAGCCGTGCGTGATTTTTTTGAGATCACGCACCCTCACACCAAGTAACCCGTAAGAATGTGAGGTTTCAAAGTGACGTAGATTGCGGAGGCAAGTTTTCGTAATGGCGGATCGCTTGACCTCCTCGCTTCCGGGCTGGGCATTACCTTCTCGTACGTGAGGTTATACAAAGGTATTGTGACGCCTGCAGCCTGACTGGGGTGTGTATCGATGCAAAGACGGCATGGGTGATTGCTTATGCTTCTAGGGCAATTAAGAGGCACGAAGCGCACTACCCACCTGGCGACTGAGATGGCTACCATCTTGCATCAAGATCCGAGACATTACCCGTATGGTGAGACGGTGAGATTTCACTGATCACAAGTATTTAAAATATATTTTTTTCAAACAGAGGAGCCACCTGAAGAATATAAGATGGTTTGAGTTGCTTAAGGATCTCATGATTGTACGATTCAATATCACCTGCAAGGCTAATGGTGGCATATGCTTGAGTAGGAAATCATCAAAGGGCCTCGCCACAAGGCAAGAGGGGCGACAATTGATCAAGGAGCTTTATGAATTGTATGATCGTGGTTTGCAGCTTAGAGTGTCGGAGTTCCTGGAGCACTTTAGCACATTTCGGGAGTCAACCGCTCCATGACAAAATTAAGACAAATTTCATGCAGACCCACGGGGCTTGATGAAGATTATGGATGAGGTTCAAGCAGGTCAGCAGTGGATTTCGTGATCGGGATGATGGCACTTGAGATCGGGTACTAGGGTCAGGCGTCCTCGATGTCGATGGACTTAGAAAAGAGATTGCGGTGAGGCTCATCATAATAAATGCATAAGATCATCCCGTCCCACTAAGATGTATCGTGGATCTTAAAGGTAATTATCAGGAGTGGTATGAAGAAGGATGAAGGAGTTAGATCCATGTTTGACTCTGCCGCCAGGTCAAACTCGAAAATTGCTTCTGCCCCTGTCAAGCCAGAAATTTACTCCCATTCCGCAGTGGAAATGGAGATATTACTATGACTCAGATCGGGTTACTCGAACTTCAGTATGATTCCGTCAAGGATAGTCGATCAAATGACAAAGTCTAAGACTTCTGCCCATGAAGACAACTTTTTCCGTAGAGCCAAGCATGCCAGGTGTATATCGGGATAGGATTAGTCTTCACGGGATCCCCAGCCTGATCAGGTCTCCACAGGGTCCCAGTCACTTAGGTTTTGGCTAGTCATGAGGAGCTTGGTACTCGATTGGACTTTAGCACAGCTTTTCACCCTCAGACGGAAGGACAACAGAGACTATTCGTATCGCTTATGACATGTCGAGGATGTGTGTGATGGATTTCCTTGAGGCCAATGGGATCGCATTTCACTCGTGGAGTTCACAAGACAACAACGCTTATCATGCTATTATTTGGTGATGGCGCCTTACGAGGTACTTGTATGGCAGAAGTGTAGATCGTCACACAAAGCAAGCCAGAAAGGAAGAAGAAGTCCCGACCGGGTCCAAATCACTTCCAAAAGATTCCTATTATTCGAGATCTACTGAGGACCGCTTTCAAGCAGATGTAGCTATGCGCATCCCAAGAGGAAACATGGAGTTTGTGTAGGTGAGTATGTATTCCGAAGAGCCCCCACGCGAGGGGCGTGATGAGATTTGGTAAGAAGGGGAAGTTAGCACCTCGCACGTGGGACCATTCGAGATCAGGACAGTCAGACACCTACCGACCGAGTCATGCACCTAATTCCTCGCCAATGTTCATCCGGCTTCCTTCATATATCATGTCGAGGAAGCACGCGCGTGATCCTTCACATGTGCAGCAAAGCCCAAGATAAAGTGGTAGATCGCGAGGATTTATCGACGAGGAGCGACTCAGAAGCACAAGGATATCGTGTTTAATAACCCAATCAAAAGTCATTCCAATGGTCAAAGTCCTAAGTGGCGTAATCATTCAATCGAAGAGTGCACTCGGGAACTGAAAGCAGAGATGCTTAATGCTCATACCATACTTCTGTTCCAAGAATGAGGTATGTTTCTTATTCTTAAATTTGCATCAATTTTCTGGGCGGGGAGATAAATGTAATACCCGTAATTTTAGCGCCGCTGCTTTTAATTACTATTAATATAATTTTTCCTAATTATATATTATTAACTGCATACTATTTTCGGGGTCTTAATATTTATTTTTGGCCCTTCACCCTCTCTCTCTTCCCTTTCCACGCGAGTCACTCCATCACAACAGCCACTTCACACCGTCAGCCGGCCCGACACCAGGAAAGGTAGCCTCATCACCGTACCACCCGTTTCCTCGCTTCACCGAAACTACCCGCTTCGCAGGAATCACGCCGCCATTTTCTCTAACTCGCTACTCCGCTGCTTTTCCGGCCACTCGCTAAACCGACACCAGATCAACCACCTCAGAACCTAAGATTCACCCTTGATCGTGACTTCCGCGTTTCGCCACGGTGAACTGAGATGGTGGAGTCACGAGTGTCACCGTTTGGGCCGACTCGCTTACCCAAGTGGTCCTCGAAAACCTGGTCAGACTTTCTACCTCGACTTTAGCCAAGGTACCTCAAAATCACTTCCGACCACCTGGGGCTCTTTCCGCCACCGTCACACACAGTAATTCGGGAAGCGTGCTTCAGACGTAACGTCCGTCCCGCTCCGTGTTCCGACTTGCACCGCCCGCGATTCAGCCTTGCAAAGAATCTATACCTCAAAAACGCGCGGTGAACCCTAATCAGGTATTTGTACGATAATCGACATTTTTAATCGCTCGCTAATAATGTCTTTATATATTAAAAAAATGCCTTATTTATCGCTTAATTACGTATGTACCATTCGAAGTTATAAAATTAAAATGGTATATTCCACGATACCGTATTTAATCATATTCCGTAGATTAACCGCATAAATTTCATTTAAACGTATTTTGTTAATCGTATTTATTAATATCTAAGCTATTAATCATAATTGAATTTATCGTGATTCGATCGCATTGTGATTGACTGGGTCGAGCCATGGATTTATCTCAGTAGTTTGTAGTCCGCCGACATCGGATTAATCAGATATTAGAAGTGTATTTATCAGTTCCGACCCGCTTTACGTGAGCTTAGTCCGCTTTGGGGAGGTTCGCTAATTTTCTATAGAACATAAGTACGCTTTTATACTTGCTAGTCGCGAGTTGTCCGGTCGAGTCTGCAGTATGTTTAAATCTTAATCTTATTATCGACACGCCTTTTCCATCAGAGACGGTCCGACAACTCCACAGACCCGAGGCGAGGAGCGATTTTGAGATTCGATATTAACTCACTAGACCGACAAATTTCAATTTATTTTTCTGCGCATCGCTACCCTCCTTCTTCGCATCCCGATAACCCGTCGAATTCTCTTCCTTCACTGGCTGCTATATGTACTATTATGATATTATTAATCTTATCTATTTAATCGAAAATGAAGATTTCTAATATTAAAAGTATTTTGTAATTCAATATAATTCGTTTATTCCGTGGTAATGAAGATGGTGTATGTAGGAATCGAGATTTATCTCTCCCTAATATGTTCGTATCCGGAAAGATACAGATATGTATGTTGGGATATATTGTCAAAGATCGTAAGATAGTTTCCGTATATATTTCAGTTAGTTTGTTACGTTTCTGCGGGCCTTACGCCTCCCCATTCCCTAGCGCCGGTCTCGATCCCCCAGATTGGGTCGTGACACGTTTTCTCTAGACTCATCTCATGCACTAACTCCTATGGCCTCTAGGATGTCCTAAAGGCATATGAATGCATACACCTAATACAATTTAATCTACAGTAAATATATATAAACATGCATATATTTACAAAAATTTAATCTACACAATCATGTCATGTAAATTCTCATTTCATACATCAAAATTAGCTCACTACACGATCAAACACGAGCAATTTAATTTAAATCATCGACCAAACACATATTTTCACAAAATATATTTCGAGAACATCGCTTCTGGAATAGTGAACCCTTACACTATTCTAAAAATCACAAATCAACTACCACTTAGTGAACCCGCACCACTACCATTCGTCCAATGCATATCAAGCAAAACATTTAATGCACAAATTATCACAAAATGCACCCAAACAAACTCAGACTAACACGCTTCCAATCTTTTTTGTTTAAAAATTATACCACCCTATCCTGTCTGGGATCGATCAAACGCCTCACTACCATTCGACTCAAACATCGACAAAACACTTAAATGGGAATAAAACTCAAGTAGAGAAACCCTACCTCAAGGAGCTTTGAGGAAACCCCAAATCCTGCAGACCCACGCGAAGCTCCTCCGCTGCAGCGCTCCTTCTTGTCCCGACACCCGACTGATTCGTACAACCCAGAGAAGTATTCTCTCTCTCTAAAAACCTCTCTCAAACTAAGCTTCGCATCTCCAATCCGGTTTCTCACGCTTCGGGGCTTAATGAAGAGTAAGACACTGGTAGCATTTTTCGTCCCTCTCCATTTCAAGGCTTTGACATTCAAGACTATCTCTACTGCTCATTTTCACTATTTCACTCATGCCACTTATGAAACATGAGTGGCTTGTTATATGTGATTTCGTCGCATCGAAATTGTTTTACTTCAAGACCAAACGAGATGCTCGGAACGGCAAATCTCATCTTTAACATCAAATACACAGTTATTTTACAGATTATTCAACGGAAAACTCGTCACCATCCATGATCAGATAATAAACACTTATTTAACCAACAAATTTAATCAAACACATTTTCGTTTCCTTTTCCAACGGACTTCTGCCCGCCCGCCAAGGTTAGTTTGATCGGCGACGATTCACTGAGTCTCAATTTAAAGATCATAAATTTCTTCGTCTAACCTCGTTTGCAGTCTCTGAACTCTATGGAAAGCCCATTAAGTCAAGATTCCAGCCATATGCTTGTGGAGGGCAAGGTACTAAAGCCGGCCCGAAGCGGGAATTCGGCAGGTGTCAAGTAGGCTGGCTTCGCAGGCCCGCTTATTCATGCAGGACCTCCAACTTAAGGTCATAACTTTTGTCCAAACTCCGTTTCGGTAAGTTCTCGACTCTATAAACAATGAGTCAAGATTGCAGTCATGTTCCCGTGGGATATCGCAATCGGGCCTATCGCGCTTAGGTTGTGTGTTATGGCTTGTATAAATAACATGTGGTGTGAATTTCGTTAATATATATGCATGCTTGATATATTAACATGAATTATTGTGAAATGGCATATTGCATTTCATATGCACTGAGGTAACCTAGAAATGCAGGGTATGAGTGCACATATGAAACATGGTTGTCAAATGAATTTTATGGGAAGATTTTCCTAAGAATTGTCTTCGAGAGTCAGTCTAAATGACTATTTGTAGAGTTATCCAAAGAATTACTTCTGAGGTTTGTCCAATAGAATTTTATCGGAAAATTGGTAATATGTTTTTAAGAACAAAAACCTTTTGTTTTGAAAACAGTGTTTCTCACACTTGGCTTAGGTATGCGTGAGGGAGTTAGTGAGGGCTCGAGATGTGGGGATGGGTGTATTACATTTCATCTACAATGTAGACATTTTGAGTAGTGGGACTTGTATGTTTTGCTTGGAATGGGTTCAAAAGCCACGTATAAGCACTTAAAGTGGGAGTAACCTCGTAGAGATTATCACTATCGGGCTTTGCTCACCTCACTGTGGGATCCCCTTCCTGCATAGGATAAGCACATGCAGACGACGCCCCAGAGGCCGACTATGAAGCTGGCTCTGACCGTGGCCTTGATTCATGCTTTGTATATATTAGAACGAACTAGTTTTAATATATGTTTTGTATTAAGAGTGATTTAAATGACCCTAAATCTATAGAAATGTATGGTTTTGTAACTCGCATGGACGAAAAAGTATGGTTGATGAGCCCTATCATCATCTTAATATGTATGAGTCATGAATGAGACACATTAAGTTTTTCCGCAGTTGACTATGGTCAACCCGACCTTCGAGTTTCGTGGCATCACAGAATAATGTTACACTAATAGTAATTGTGAATATATATGGGATGAATTCTAATCAAAGTATTTTTAGTGGAACTGATTTTATGGAAAGTGTTTTGAAGAAAAAATATCTAAAAAACACATACTTTAAAAAACACAATAAGAAATTTTGTAATATTAAAAATTGGTTTTTTTTTACTTATATTCACTTTGCATACGTAGACATAGTACTTGTCTTAATATCTTAATATTAAGAATGATTTAGATATTAAGAGATTTTATTTCGTCATATTTAGTATTTGACAAAACACTTTGAAGATAAAACACACTTCCTAAATGATATCTTAATTTACGCGTTTGAAAGTTACTAAAATTTAAATTTTAAAATTTATAAAGCAAATATTGGTTCGAATCCTTACAATAATAAAATACTACAACGTTTTTTTTATAGTTTAACAAGATGTCTCGTGTTCGAGCCCTTAGAATGCAGTTGTGTTATGTGGTAGAGTTTTACCGTCCTTGTGATCTATCCCGGCTCGAACGAGGATTAGTTTGGGTGTGATATGGCTTAAAGGTGTCTTTCGTGTGTGTACGGACCCGCTTAAGACACCTCATGACCTGATAAAAACAAGTACCACATTGTAATATACAAGTGAATAAAGTTATTTCACCCCTTTATTACTAGAGCTAAGGCTCAAGGACTACTCTAATAAATATTATATATTGACTTATCAAACTTATTATTTTGCTAAGATAATTTATCAAAATTGAAGTAAAATTAGGAACAAACCTTCATTAAGTTTCCCTAATTGTTGCTTTGTGATTCCCTTTAAAAAATTGTTGTTTTTGTGATTTTAATTCCATCAAATATATAAAATTTTTTGATATTTATTCACTTTGGATATTATGTTGTAGTATTCACTTTTTATAAGGATTTCCGAGTTTAAGATCTCTTATAACCTCATCTCATCCTTTTACCATTTGAGTTAAGCTTCAAGGCAAATCAAGAAATATGTGAGAACCAAAAAAATAAAGATAATATAAAATAAATATAATAAAAATATTTAAAATTGTACATTCTCAAATTCTTCATTATGGAAAGCAAGGTTGAAATTTAAAATAAATAAATGAACTTGATGAACAATTGGAAAATTTGTGAAAAGTGGAAACGAATTTCTAGTTCATTCTTCCCCTTCAATTTTCTTTTTTTATTTTCTAGCATTTCATAAAAGGATAAATTCAATTCCATTGATTAACAAAAGCAGAAATAATTTTCTTTTTGCTTTAATTAAAACTACAAGATTAAACTAATCATAGAAATATTATTCATTTCTAAAATTTATTCTTTTAACTTGTCTTACCAATTAGCAAAACAAGTTGGAAAGGACTACTGAGATTTAAGTTCAAATCCTTATAAGAACAATATACCATAACGTAATATACAAAATGAATCAACATAAAAAAAAGTAGCTCTTTAATTATAATTTACATTAAAAAAAAAACCAATAATATGAATGTGATAAGTAGATTATTAGTTTTTCGACTATATATGCATTGATAAAGAGTGAAATATGAAAGACCTGCCCATAAAGTATGATTCAACTAATAAAGGACAAGATTGCATAGGAATTAAAAACAAAAGTACATAGAAGTAAAAAATTAAAAAAAATTGTAGACACAGTATAATATTATGAAGAAAATTAATATATATATATATATATATATATATATATATATAAAATAAATGGTTATATATTTAAAAAGAATAGTTTTATTTAATTGCATTTCTTTTTATATTTGTCCATAATGAATTAAATATGATTTTTTTTTAAATTGTTATATATTATTTATTTGAAACCAAACATTAAGAGACATTTTTTATGAGCCAAAAAATGATAAACTTATCACTACTTAAAAAGTATTCAAGGGCATTTTTAGAATGATTTTACTTCATGCTTTTTAACATAGTCAAATATGGAGCAAAAAGCTAAAAATAACTCCTATTTGTCATGGGATTTGTTTTGTTAAACTGAATTTAATATAATTAAAAACTAATAGATTTAAAACTGTATTTTTTTAAAGTGTATTTATTTATTATCATTATTATTTTAAAAAAGGAAAAAATAAAAGAGAATTTTTAATGCCCACATTGAATATTTGTTAGTTGAAGCTAATGGTAAACTAAGACCCTAAATGGAAAAACATTTGACGAGTAGTCCACGATCCACTAGTATTATAAAAGTATTCAAGGTCTTTGAATAGATTTTAAGTCATGCCTTTTAACATAGTCAACATGGAGCAAAATTGTTGCCATTGTCGTGGGATTTATTTTTTTTATTTTTTGAAAGGGGAATTTATTTTATTTAGACTTTGGGTCTAATATTATTAAAAAACTATTAGATTTAAAACTTTATTTTTTTATTTTAAATGTATTTATTTATTTATTATCAAGGGGGTATAGAATCGACCAAGTATCCCACTCGCCACCTGAGCAGAGCACGGGGTCCTCGCCCGCCCATGTCCTTCCACTGTTCTCAAACTGAGGCCCGACTATTAGGCCCAAACATGGATTCGAAAATAAGTGGCGCCCATACTTCTACTACCAACCCATATCCTTCCAATAACAAGAAGATAATATTCCATAAAAAGACATCCTACTGCTCAATCGCCCATTATAAAGGAAAGAAAAAGTAATAAGACCATCACCGACATTCTCCACAAAGAAGGAGGATTATTCCAAATAAACTCCTTCGACTAACTATCGTTAAATCTACATCGACTATGTGAGGAAACATACCTCCAAATGGAAAGACCCCAGTAACCGTCCAAACTGGATCAATATCCACTACAAATACAAGGCCGCTCCACCACTGAAAGGTACGCCACTACTAAACAAACCTACACCTTCTCTTCTCCTCAAAAGAATCCGACTTAGAGACGGAGGGCTACCCGGCGAAGCTCCGCCGACCCTTCTTCCTTCTCGATTCTTCAAGAACGTGCCGCATCCGCAGCCCTGTAGATCAACATCATAGCAATCCTAACCCACTCCTAAACGACCAAAGATCCTCCGGGGTCACCCCACCAAATAGCCTCGCCCAACCCAATGACCCCGCACGCCTCCGTACCCCCGCCCGGCCAAGAAAGGCATCATCAACACACCGGTGGGGAACGACGCTCTCCATAAACATAACTCCATTCTCAAGAATGATATCAACAAGGAACACAAGGTGAGAACACCTAATCCACCGAGGATGCGGGATCCACTGTAGCGATATGAATGTGCCAGACCGGGATCTGCAGGAACGATGCAAGCCAATACAAACGGCGGGAAGCGATTCGCCACAACCACAAATACCGGGTCGAAGAATCGCAGCAGCCTACCGTGCGCATACAACATCAATCAGGAGACACTAAACCTGTGAAGGCCATAACCTCCTCCCCCCGCTAGGAACAACTCGGGTCGAGACATCCTTGCGCATCGGCGTGGCAGAGTCCAGCCAGCCAGGGGCATGGACTAATCGCTGGTCTCCACAGGGAAAACGAAACTATGCTCAGGAGGCTCGTGGAACTTGCCGCCAAATCACCCTCAACTACAAGGGAACAGCCTATGGGAGCAAGACTAAAAACCTCAACAAGATCATCCAGGTGAAGGAAGGGTGTGGAAGGGACGAGCCCCTGATACTATGGATACCAGGCAAAGAAACTAATCTCCCTTCACAAACGAGGTGCTACACTTTCCTTCCAAATAAATTTAATGCCTCGTAGAAACATTCGATGTGAGTCAAAGATTCCGCTGATCACCTTAATACTTACAAAATCAGATGAGTCAGATGGGTATCGAACCTCAGGCGATGCAGGCTTTCGCCACTACGCCTCAAAGGGCCGCTTCGCCCTCGGTTCAATGTAATTCCCTTCCATCTATCTAGTCATTCGTGAACTAGCTGCCGCGTTTTGCCCCACTTCATCTAGGGAAGCAAAGACGCATGCAAAGCCGAAAGCTACCATCTATTAACCATCAAACAAGGATCGCAAGAAAGTTTGAAATCATATGTATAAAGATTCAACGTCGAGTCCCTGAAGATAGACGTACCCGACGAAAAATTCGCTGTCACAGCTTTCATCGCAGGGTTGGGCGTACAATCAAAGGACCTGATGTTCTCTATCTCGAAGAACCTCAGCTGGCATGGCCGCAGGTCCCCGCCAAAGCAAAAGTACATAAAACCGCGAGGGAGGCCCCTATATCAAAGAAGGAGAGTTCTCCAGAACACCCCGCCCCGAGAGAACAGACAGCATATTATACTCGTAGGGTGTATAAGAGAGTTACTGTCAGCATCAGAAGATTTTCGGGAGATGAAATTAGGAAATTATAAATTTCGAGAACCCAATTTGTGGTATTAAAACCAATGGTACAATGGTCATTAAGCAAAGGATACGGAAATCATAATCAAGTAGAGATGGCCACAATACAATTTCAAAGTCGGATTTGCACATTTAAATGCTGAGGACAAATTTACAATTACGAAAGTCAGAGGGTTGAAAGCATAATTAATGTTTAAATAGTAAATTAATAATAAATTACCGTAATAATTCAGTGGAAGTCTCAAAATTCTAGATTCGTGATGATGAAACTAGATCGCGCCGTTAAGTTCAAGACCATGAATCTAGTGACCTAAAGTTTCATTTAATTCGGTATTACCATTATTTTACGAATTTCTTGAGCGATCGTTTGTAGTGAAACTCAAACCCGGATTTTAGAAAATTTAAAAATGGCAAATACTTAAATAATATCTAATTAGGATAAAGGAAATTCTGAAACCGGACAAAATAAATCAAGCTTTGGCTTAAACTGACTAAGAATTAAATAAAGTGACATGTGGGTCCCACATCAAAAAAAAAATTAATTTAAAAAGCAACCCAAGTAGGCAGAGACTAAATTGCAGAGGCGTGAGAGAGAGGATGATTTTAGCTTTTTTTCTTTTTTTATTTCTTTCGATGAGAAAATCTCGACTGCTTCTGATTTGTCGTGATAAACACGGCAAAGTGCTCTACGCGACGAGGGCCACGCGTGAGTACGCCTAAAAAACACAGGATTTCACCCGAGAATTCAGTAAATATGCCAAAACCCAAATTTTTAGCTTTTCCTGACCACACTCATTCTGCTGGTCCGCACTTTTCTGACCAAGAGGTAAAGTTACTTCACACTAAAAGCTACGCGACACCAAAATCTCGTTATTAAACTCAAGAGTAGAAATTTTCCTACTTAAAGTATTTCAGCCTAAAGACTATATAACGGTTTCTAATATTCTTTTAGCTATAAATTCAAATTCCAAAATTTTTAGATCGAGTTTAGAATTTTTAGGAATTTTTGTGAAATTTGACTATTTTCGAACAAATTCGGTCGAATTTCTGGACCAAGTTTCGACGCTTCGTTAAAATTTCAGGATTTTATTCAGACAATCAATGTAATTTTCGTAAATGTTTTTTGTTTTTAGACTATATGGAAAGTCCTTTAGTCTAGAATCTAGCCATATGCTCCGGAATGGCATTTCCGAGGCCCACATATTTTCGAAATTTTAATTGAGTAATCAAGTACAAATTCATGGCTGTATTGATGCTGTGGATTCACACATCGAGTGAGGCTAAAAGAAAGCAAGTGGAAAGTCAAGTGAACTGCTACAAAAGCTTTTTAAAGAAGCAAAGAGGTGAGTGTTCTAAACTCATTTTTCCAAATACTTGTAGTATTATTATTATACATATATAAATCAAGCTACATTAAGATTCATTTTTGTTTTGAGTTCAACTATTTTCAAGAAGCAAGTAAATGAATTAGAAAGCAAACAAATGGTTTTGAGTTAAACCATTTTTGAAAAGCAAGCATTGGTTTTAAATCGTAAAACCATAAATAAGCAAGTAAGCAATGTTTTTGAAGCAAAACATTTTTGGAAAAGTAAGTAAATGGTTTCAAACAAACCATCTTTTCAAGAAAGCAAAGTAAATGCTCTTAAATAATTAAACCATTTTTCATAAGCAAGCAAATGGTTTTTGAATCAGAAACTATTTTTCAAAGAAGCAGTTAAAGTTAAAGGAAGAATGTTTAGAAAATAGCCTCCCTAGCTTCTAAGCAGAAAACCTACGTAGGTATTCCGCACGTGCATCTGGTGTTGGGGATTCATACATGCATTTTAGTTTTGTCTGCCTGAAACTTAGATACATCATGCATTTAAAGGAGCATCATGACACGGCAGTGAGTATATAAGGTTATGAGCTCTAACTAAATTACGGTGATGGCGACCTGCGTCACTCCACCATATTCACCGGAAGTGATGCGACCTGTGTCCTTCACCTGACGGCCGCCTGTGCCTGCTCACTAGGCGCACAAGAAGGTAATAGGCTCCAAAGGGTCGATGTTTTATGAGCATAATATACGCTTTGAAAAATCAAATCATCGTTCCTTGGCCGCCCCAGTTTTTGAGAGTTTTAAAGAAACCCGCTATTCAGTTCCGCTTTGCCAAAGAATGCCATTGAGCCCGTGTCTCTTTTATGAAAAAGTTTTGAGAAACTTTTAAAGCAAAATGTTTGTGAAAGGTTTTAAGAAACTTTTCAAACAAGATAAAGAAAGCAAGCTAAAGAAATTTGAGAAGTTTTATAAACTTCTAAGCAAGCAAATAATAAGTAGTTTTATAAGCTTAAAGAAAAGAAATGCAAGCAAGCAAGTAAAGGAAAAAGTTTTGGAAACTTGAAAAGCAAAGAAAAGCTTCGAAAATACCTGTAAAAGAGAGTTTACATTTTTTGAGATGTTTTCCTGAAAAGTGAAAAACGTTTTATAAAAGATACACCATCGAGCTCTGCTAGCCTTATTATTTTCCATTTTAAAACTATTTTCCGTGTACAAAGACGCAAGACGCCGAGTGAGCAAGGTTTGTCCCGACATTGTACAAGTGATGCTAGTGTTATCATTGGTAAGAAAATACTTATATAATGAACATATGTATACATAGTAGTTTTGTGAGAATGTGTTATATACGTCAAGTTGCCATATTCGATATGTAAATCGATGTATAGCTGTGGATTCGGGATATGTCCCATATGCAAATTACAGGCCAAATTTTATAAAATCATAAGTTTAGAATCAAAATTTTTATAGGAGGTTTTAGCAAGCAATACTATTCGTCACTGTATTTAGTCATAGAGGTAACTACTGGGATTTTCAGGGAGGTCGGCACGCCCGCCCACCCGGAAGGGGTGGGGGTGTGGCCACCTCCGCCCGCAAAGAAAAATGGACGACAGACAGACACGCAGGCTGAGCCCCAAGAGACAAGACTCCACTGCAGGAAATCCTCGCAGCCAGGATCGAGCCGATCCCCTAAAAGGCGAGGGAGTCTCAGAGACCGCTTGGGCCCATCGTGAAACCGCTGACCCACGACATTATCTCATCACAACGCTCACTCCACTAACGGCCCCGGTGATCAAGTCCCGCATGGAGGTGCGAAACGAAAGCAATTCCCCGAGACGGCCGACTCGATGAAATCATCCCGGCCGGCGTGGATAACACTGGGCATTGCGAGTTCCACAGTGACCAGGCATCGCACTGACAACCCGTGATACAACCAAGAAGCAGGTACAGAATATTTCCGACATAAATACGGATATCTCTAGCAAGCCATCTCCAAGCAGGGAACCAAGCTCATAATCAAACCCAAAGTCGAGACTCCAAAACCATAACCCGACTCGCCAAAGAACCGCCACCCTACAGTGGGAACTGCTCAAAGACCACGAAATTTCGGAGAAATCCATGATCTCTGAGGATTTGGCCGGAGGAGGAGAACCTTAGTTCAACTCGAAAAGCCCACCACGAGCACAAGATCACAGACACGGGGAAATACAAGCAAGATTCAAATCACTACCGACGACACTACAATCACGCTCTCCGACTCGGGATTCGAAGGGTGACAACACCCTTCATGACGACCGCTGGTAGTTCACACGAATCAGGGCCAATGCAACTACTCACCTGGGTTTTAATTGATAATGGGAGTTCAGCTGACATCATCTTCGCCGCCTGGCGGAACGGGTATCAAAAGAGAAAAAGCTGCACCTCACACACATCCTGCGGGATTTCAGAGAGAAGGCATACCATTGGGGTTTCGATTCAATCAGGCCGACCCCTGAGAACCTCGCTGTGCAACGACGATGTTAGAAGGTTCCCATGCTGATGCCCCGCTATAATATGCCGCTAGAAGACCCTCCTCAACGCACAAAGCCATCCCCAAGATACCACATGATAATCAAATTCCCACAGTGAACGGAGCTCCGACTGGCCCGAGGAGCATCACGGTGGCCAGGAATGCTACACGTACCTCCATGAAACAAAGAGCCGCCGGGACAGCCGTAAGATGACGCAGCTCGACACGCGTGACAGGTACTCACCTACCGAACCCTCAGGTGAGGAACACTAGTTACTGATGATTTTACCTGAATATCCCCTGCTAATCTGATCTAAATTTATGGAGATTCTAGCACCCAGTCAGACAAGATAAGCTTAGGCAGTGCGATATGGAGACTTGATCCGCAATGATCACTCACACACCAACGAACCGGCCAAGCAAAACTGGGTTCAGACTGTAGTAAAAGGCCATCAATGAGGATATTCAAGCCCTCCGCTACAGAGCGACAAGAGAAGTGAATACCCGAAAGTGTTAATAATCATTGCATCACAAGAAAGCTAACGGAAAATGGCGACTCTACACGACTTCACCGACATAAACAAAGCGCGTCAAGGACAACAACTTCACTGAGAATCGACCATCGTGGACGCCACCACAGCCAACAACTTCTCGCTTTTACGATGCATTTTCCACATAACCGATCAAGATGGACCCTAATGACCAGAAAGACTTCGCTTCATCAGCAAAGACAAGAAACCTCACCGCACGGTAATGCCGCTTCGCTCAAAAATATGACCTACCAGAGATTAGTGAATCAGATGTTCCAAAAGCAAATAGAACAACAATGGAGGCGTATACATGACGGAGATGCCGTGAAGTCCACCAACCGATTCCATGTCGCCCACCTCTCGAGGCGTCTGATCCCTGAGGAATTATAATGAAGCTTCGAACCCTACTAACAGCTCTTTGCAGGTCACCTGAAATTTTTGCTCTTATAGTTAACCATGTGAGGAATCGTTTTAATCCAGACAAAATAAAAGCACTGACGACATGCCGTCAGAATAAAGGAAGTCCAATGCATTAACAGAAGGATTGCAGCCTTTAAGTCGCTTTCGTATCCGTGAAGGATGATAAATGCCACCTTTCTTCCAGTTCGAGGAGCCTTTCAATGGGATCGAAAAATGAGGAGGCATTCACGCGCACTAAAAACGTGCATTCCGAAGCCCTCCTCCCATTCAAGTCCTGCTGGCGGGAACCCTCACTTTGTACTTTCACCGCATCGACTTTCAACCACAAGCAGCACTCGCTAAACAAAGAGCGAGTCCAAAGACCCAGTTTTTATTACTCACAAAGAGGTCTCATAGGAGGAGGAGAGGTACCCGAGAATGGAAAATTTGATATTAGCATCAAGACTCAGAGTCCTGCTTCTCGAGCCTATTTCCGTGCTCACACCATAGAAGTCCCAACGTATCCAATGAAGAGGTATCAGACAAACTTTAAGTTCCGGCACTACTATGGGCCATAGAGCTAAGCTTAGTTCACATCGTAATGTGCCAAAAACTGCCATAAAGGGACAAAGTCCTACCGACTTCTCGCTTATGGAATTCGGGCCCGATGTATTTCGGCCAACCCACTCATTTAGAAGACGACCTCCCGATATGGAAACTCTCTGTAGATGGAGCCTCAAATGCACAGGGAAGCGGAGCAGGCCTAATACTGACCTCACCGGAAGGGATAGACATCAACATGCACTGTGCCTGGTTCGTACGAACAACGGCCGAGCACGAGGTCAGCCATGCCAGCCTCAACTCGCCATTCACTAGAAATCGACCAACCAGAGGTTCACAAAGGACTTCAACAAAGGGTCGCACAGATCAAGATACATACCAACCGTGCGAAACGATGGTTCTATATCTCCAAAAGTCCGCGGATTTGCTAAAGAATGTGCTGGTTCAAGTCACACGCCCTCGTGAGCGTAGAATTCCCGAGCCGACGCTTTCGCAAAATTAAATTACAAGATTTCAAAGAAGATCTAGGCATGTCAACGCCTATCGAATACTGGCTAAACCTCTATCGATCCTTACAAAGATGGTGGTCGCCTCAAGAGGGATCCGTGTCGAATGGGATGGATCCCATTGGGATTATATTAATGACTAACCCTACCGCATTTCCACCCAAAAAGAGTTATTAAGATAAGAGTGATATCTTCCCGTGTTTACTAACCACAAGGAGTCTTTACAAACTAGATTCTTCACACCCTTCCTAAAATGCATCACGGGGAAGACATGTGAGTATGTAAGCAGAGAAGTACACGAGGGCATATGCGGGAATCATATCGAAATTCGAACGCTAAAGTGTGTGCCTCAGATAAGGATACTACCGCCTACAATACTTAAAGATGCCACCGCCCAGGGTCAAGAATGCAGAATCGCCAGAGCACGCCAAAGTATCGCGCTCCCGCCGAGCCTTTAACATCAATCACCACTCGCCCTTTCGTGAAGGTCGGATAGGGACCCCGCCATCCGGTCACAAATTCCAGCAATCGCCGCAGGACTATTTCACCAAATGGGCAGAAGCCGAGCCTTTAGCCACAATTACAGAGCAAAAAATACGCAATTTCGTATGGCGTGCCATTATATGCAGGTTTGGCATCCCAAGAGCCCTGGTATCAGATAATGGAAAACAATTCGACAACACCAAATTCAGGGATTTTTGTGCCGAGCTCGGGATCAAAAATTATTACTCCTCACCAAGACTAATCAACTGACAGCCGTCACCATCGGGATCCCAAAAGCCGCTGAAAACCAAGCTGGAGGACCCTTAAAGGAGTCAGAATACTCCCGCAGGTATTATGGGCCTGGCAGATCACGTAAGTTTGCAACCCGGAGACCCCATTCGCTCTACCTGGCACGGCGCACCGTGCCCAATAAAATCTCCTGCAGTCGAAGTTAAAGACGAGAGCACAAATGACGAGGCCTCAAGCCAACTTGAACTCCTTGATGAAAACGCGAACCGGTTCAACAAATATGACAAAGGAGTATCAAAGGAAGACAAACGTATTACAACCAAAGTCAAGCCTGGTTACATCAGGATTGGTCCTAAAGAGTTCCCCGCCCGCGAAAGAATCCCACGACAGTTAGGCCCCAACTGCTGTCCTTATATAATAACACGAGTCGTCAGACCAGGGAATTATGAGCTCCAAACAGAGTGAGGGAAAAATTTTACAACATACATGGAATGCGAACATCTTTTTACGCTTACCAAGAGGGCATCGGTTTGTTATCTTGAATAAAGCCTTATCGGTTCTCATGTGACGAATGGGGCGCATACTGGTTAGTTAATTAGATATCTCAAACATTTCGATATATAACAGAAAAATACGCAAGGGGAAGTTCATGAACATAAAAAGTCTCTCTTTATTTCAAATGAATCGTATTCTACAATCAGTGATGTCCTCGATTACATCTTGATATGCATCAAGACAGCACTCCTTTAAAAAAAAAAAAAAAAAGGAGTATGATAGGGAGAAAAGAAAAGAGGGAAAGATGGGACAAAGAAGAAAGACGTAAAGAAAAGAGTTAAGAAGCAGATGAGAAAGTCATGGGAGGAGGAAGAAGATAAGAGAAACAGAGAGCGGGCATTTAAGATGCACCGCCTCTCTCCGATCCATCCCTAGCCAAAAGCTGGGGAATAACAGGACTCCCACAAAGGGAGACTAGGAAAACACACCCCACACTCGGGAGACCCGCAAAGTCGGGTCCAAAGGCGTCAGAGGAGCCCCAGCCAAGACAACCGAACATCAAGCATCCATCCCATGCGAACTCCATCCACCCACTGAGAAAAACGTAATCTCCAAAAGCGAACACAAGAGGCAAATGTAACCAATTATTTATAAAGAGGTCGGGCATCGAAAACTCACGAATCGTTCAATTTCCATAAATCGCATTAATGATCGCTTCACTTTTCGAGACACAGGTCGCTTTAGTTTACCAAAGCTCTTCACACACCGAAAATCATACGAGGCATCACTGGCCACGCCTGTGGAGCCCAAGAGCTTACTCGACGAGCTCCCACTCAAGACAGCCACGTCGCCTCAAGAGTCGACCACCAGTTACGGCCGCCATTCATTGAACTCCACCAAGGCCCCGGGCCAGAGCCTGGGCTTGCTCACTTCGACGAGCTCCACTGGTGACAGCCACGCCGCCTCAAGAGTCGTATCACCAGTTACGCCGCTATCCTGGGCTTGAACCCACCAAGGCCCTGGCATCAGAGCCCAAATGTCACTTCGACGAGCCCTCTACTCAAGACAGCTATCGCTCAAGAGCCGACTACCAGTTAATGCCGCTCATCTCTACTTAACGCCACCAAGGCCCCAACATGTATTCATTTGCTCACTTCGACCAGCTCTTCCAAATCATCACTGGACGAGCTCCTATTATTTCATACCCGATTTGTTCCATAAATGAGCTTCCACTGACGAGTTCTTTAGCAACAAATTTCACCGACGAAGCTCTTCAAACAAATTCTTCCCTCAAAATGGACGAGCTCCCACTATTCATTCTGACGAGCTCTTCCCATTAGTCAAAATGGACGAGCTCCCACTAGTCATTCTGATGAGCTCTTCCCATTAGTCAAAATGGATGATTCCCACTATCTATCTCGACGAGCTCTTCCCTCAAATGGACGAGTCTCACTATTCATTTTCCGACGAGCCTCTCCCTCAACCTCGATGGACGAGCCCCCACTATTTACATTTAACGAGCCCATCACCGCACACTCCGACGACTCCGCCCTTCCTCACAAATCTCATCGACGAGCCTCCCCTCAACCCGACGGACGTTCCTTACCATTCACATCGACGAGCCCTTAACTACACTTCAGACGTGGCTGCCCTTCCTACAATTTTACCGACGAAGCTCTTCTCAACTCGATGGATCGAGCCCTTACTATTTACATTTAACGAGCCCATCACCGCACACTCCGATGCACTCCGCCCTTCCCTACAAATCCTACTGACGAGCTCTCCTCAACTCGCACGGACGAACTCCTACTATTCACATCGATCAGCCCTTAACCGCACCCGACGGGCGCCCTTCCTACAATTCCTATCGACGAGCTCTTCCTCAACCCGATGGACGAGCCCCATTATTTACATTTAACGAGTCTTTCACCGCACATCTACGACGGCCCTTCCTAATAAATCCTATCGACGAGCCTCCCTCAACCCCGTGACGAACGAGCCCTACTATTCAGCATCGACGCAGCCCTCTTAACCGCACTACAACATACTCTGCCCTTCCTACTATTCAGCATTGACGAGCCTCTTCACTGGTTACATCGTGGCGCGCACGGCCCATCCTACAATTCATATCGAATGGCTCTTCCTCGATATGGACGAGCTCCCACCGTTTTTCATCCCTGACGAGTCTTTCATCGCTCTTCGATGGATCTGCCTCGCATTATTTACTGACGAGCTCTTCCGATCACCAACATGGGCGAAGCTCTTAATACGCATTCCGACGAGCCTTCACTAACAAATCCCTAATAACGAGCTCTACTGCTTCCAACCATCGACGACTACCACAAACAGTCGCGACAAATTAAACTGTGTCAACACCCGCAAGATGGGAGTGACGCAGCCATGCTCACCCGATGAGCTCCACCTACTCCAATCGCAGACAAGCCAGGGAAACCGTGCCGCTTCAAGCAAGATAGTATACGTAAATTTCAACGATACGCCAAAATCGCTTAAGACCCTCAATTCGCTATACGCTCAAGAAAAAGAATAAAGATATTCATTTAGAACACTAATTTCCAAAATGAATGTTTATCGAAGGAGGGCTACATTGCATCAGCCCAGCCCAACAAAAAAAAAGGAAGTCAACAACATCAGAAAGCATAAATGAGTCTTCGATTCAAAATGACGTACGAAGAATGAGAAGTGGTCTCAATAGGAGCACCACAGCTCTCGGGAATAGTGACGCATTTAAGATTCCTCCCCGCTCTTCATCACTGAGGTCAAAATTGAAACTAGATTCGAGTACGCGGATGGCCTGAAAAGCGAGCCACCTGTAAGGCTTCCACCAGCACCGCCGTCTCGTGAATTGGTCTGATAACCTCATCCTCTCAGCAACTACGATCACACGTAAGATCCGCACGCAACCCACCTACACTCCCGTCTCACCGTCTTGATAAATTTGACAATTTCGAGGACCCACGATGAGCGCTCCACAACACCTTGCCTCCGAAGCTCGCGACCGGCCATTTCCCGTCGCTTCCTCACATTCAAATCACTAGTGACCGCAGGCCCCGCCGAAGATCCCGCCGCCTCACCCTGGAGGTGATGAGTCTCTCCCCAACTAGTCAGCTCACCGACATCTCCAAATCTCCCAGTCTCGACCAAATCATTTTACGTTAACCTCGAAGCTTCACCCGAGCCTCCCAAAGCTCGCCTCACCGTCATTGCCGCCCGACCTCATCTTCTACTTTCAAATGAGCACGAGCCGATGAAGTGTGCTTCGGGACGTACTTAAGTCGCCATTCTTCGCAATATATGGCCGTGCTCGCCTCGTAAATTTCTACCAGCCGTGGCGTGAGGGAAGCTACCTTCGCCTTCTTTATAACCAAGGATCTTCACATGTTCATTTAATTTGCTCTTATCTGGCCGTCTTTCAAATGGGAGTGGGACGCCGATATCTAACATGAAATCGTTCGCATGTAACCAACATGAAAGTATGCACGACTATAGACTTACCGAGGCAACCCCGAAAGATAAAGCCGTAGCTTCATCAACCTAAGAACCCTTTTTCGACCCCAACGCCACCTGTGAGGATGGACTACACGCCCCGCCGAACTCGGGGCCAGAGAGCAAAGAACTCGACCGCACCACTTTGTTTCGATTTTCTCGACCCGCCCGCCTATCCCGAGAGGAGGTGACTCGACATCGTCGGCTGATTCCATACCTAAGAGGCAGAGTCGCTGCGGCGTGGACGACTACGCACTCTGAAAGATCCGCCTTTACAAATGTGCTTAGGGGGAGACAGCAAGGTCAAAACCAGGGGTGGCGACGCCTGCTTAGGCTCTTGGGCAGGAGAAGGAGGAGACGCCCCCAATCCCTGAGCCCCAACCAGGGGTGACGACGCCCGCTCCGGCTCTTGGGCAGGAGAAGAAGGGGACGCGCCCGACCTCCCCGAACCCCGCCAAGGGCGGGCGACGCCGGTCCGGCTTCGACAGAAAGATGAGACACCCCCACTTCGAACCCGTCGAATCCTGGCCACCCTTCCCAAAGGAGCTCCTGCGCCCCGCACCCAGTTTCCGAGATGTCCCCAAATGAACTAAAATCTCTCCCCCCTGGAGCAAAGAAAGAAGAAGCTCCCAAAGGAAGAAACTCCCAGGGCGAAAGGAGGCGGAGGCCTCAAGGCAGAGGGACGTGCAGACATCAAGCTGTATTTAACTAGAATGAAACCGACTTTTATCAACTCGTGCGTAGGAATGAGCAGAGCATTCCGTTAACGCTAGAGCTACAGCGCTGTCTTCGTCGCTAAGGTCAAGACGAGCACCCGGAAACACGTAGAAAAGCCAAAGGTCGTAAGTATTCGACCGCCTTGTGATAACCAAACCAAAAGTAATGCAAATACTAATGGAGCGGGTTATCGGGCGCCCACGCCCCGGGCACACCTGGGTGTCGCCTTTATCGAGAATCAGACCCTGGGCCAGTGAGCCACCACGAAGAAGTATCGCCTTCCAGATCCCATGGAAGTTAAGAAAGGTCCGAGATCACTGGGAAAGGGCACCAGCGCTCGAGAAATAAATAAAACCTCGGCTGTCGATTAAAAAGATGAAGGAGCAGAGCCACGCTTAGGACGCCAAACCTCTATCCCTAAAAAGTTAATAAACTCGCAAAATACCCAACCATTAGGAGCCACCGAAGGGCGGGGGAGCAAGCTAAGTGTTGCAACCCTTTGCGAAGGGATGCGCGGGAAAACGGGCTAGTCATTATCAAAGGCAACTTCAAAAAAGCAGACCATACCAGGCACGGAGGCAGCATAAAAAGTCAAAACATCAGGGGACCATATTCGGACACCAGGGGGAGCCCGATATCATTCAAAATAAACCCTATAGTTAATCAACCTTACCAGTCCCACATTCACAAAGATGCCCGGGACAAATAGAGCTCAGGTAATCCGACCCCTTCTGATACTTAATCAGATTTATTTTCTTTTTACCCTTACCCAAAGGGAGGGGAGGCGCCTCAGGAGCATTTTGAGGTCCCGGCGGATCGAACTAATCTGAACATCCCTACTTGTCTTAACCGTTTCAACATAAGAGTCACGCCACACGCAAAGAAGAACGACTGGACCCATGACATAAAGATAAACGAAAATCCAGACGACCAAACCTTAGAGCCTAACAAGACTAAACCTAAAAAGAGTACGAAGATGCCAGACGCAGCATCAGGACCAGATAAGAAGGAAAACGAAAAGAACCCAACACTAAACGCATGCAGGAAAATCCGTAATGAAATACAAGAACACCAAGAATATAGCATGCGCGGGAAGAGGCGCGTGAGAATTCAAACCTGGAAGGTCGACAAGAAACAAGGGAAAACAAAGGAAAGTATGAAACAAGCGCCAAACTCAAGAGCCATCATTAACGCACCACGCAGGACGGCCGCCAGCAATCAATCCACATCCAAGCGCATACCCGAAATAACAACCGTCAGATTAATCGCGCCCCCGCCCACGCAATCCGCATACGCGGGGTCGGGCAACCGATGGGGTATAGAATCGACCGCGATCCCACTCACTGTACTCGATACAGAGTGCAATGGGGTCCCGCCCGCCCATGTCCTTCCATGCGCCTCAAATGCAGGCCCAGCCATTGTGCCCAAAAACATGGATTTGGAAATGGTGAGGCCTTATACTCTAAGCACAACCCATATCCTTCAACAATAAGATGAATATTCCTAAAAGACATCCTACTGGCCCAATCAAGTCCTATTATAAAGGAAAAGAAAGCAATAAGACCATCATTGACATTCTTCTTAACAAAGAAGGAGGATTATTCAAATATGCTAAATCTAATAACACTACGTGATAAACATACCCTCCAATGGGAAAGACCTCGAGTCACCGCCCAAACTGGATCAATATCCACTGACAAATACAAGGCCGCTCCACCACCGAAAGGTACGCCAACACTAAAACAACCCACACCTTCTCTTTCCTCTCAAAGAATCACCAGACGAGCCACTCTACAAGCCGTAGTTTCTCGCCACCCTTCTTCCTTCTCGATTCTTCGCAGAACGTGCCGCATCCGTAGCCTGCATCAACATTGGCAAGAATCCCAACCCGTACCCCAAACGACCCAAAGATCCTCCTCCGCTCACCTCACCAGCTAGCCTCTTGGCCTAACTTGAACACCTCCCGCACGCTCCAAAATTTCGCCTGGACAAGAAAGGCATCATCAATTATTATTATTTAAAAAGGAAAAAAGGAGAATTTTAATGCCTTAATATCTATTAGTTGAAGTCATAATGGTAAAACCAAGAACTAAATGGAAAAAGATTGATATTTAGTCCATGGTCCATTCCTTGCCCAAGGTATTCTTCCATTTATACTCTACCTAACCTCATTTATTACCATTAACTCCACATCCACTGTCACTTTTACTTCTCGTCTACGATCCAATCCATTTGATGTAGCGAGATATAATAAATATTAAATATATTGGTACTGTAAAATATTTTAAAATATCACACCATTTATTATTTGAAAATAAAATTTAGATGTAATCTTTTGGAATAGTATCTCAAATTTAAATGGCAAAATATCATTCGATTCTTTCATCCATAAAACACCAAAAAACTAATGTATGCCAAAAAGTATATTTATTTTATTTTATATTTGTTAAATAAAGTATATTAAAATAATAAGTATTAATGGTAATTTTTATTAGTCATTTTACTGAGAAGGAAATAGTTATTATTTTATGTAAAATGATGCAATAAGGGAAAATTATAAAAGAATGTTTATAATTAGAAATAAAATAATCATTGCTTAATGAAAGTGGTGGAAGACATTATTTAAAGTTTGCAGAAAAATGCCAAAGTAAAATAAAATAAATATTTAGACTCCATCGAGTGACAAGCTTCTTCTCACTGCTCATCATGTCATCAACAGGGCATACACAAAGTTTGTATTTGCATGTTCAATGAAGACTGGTTATAATAGTGATCGATAGTGCCTTTAAACACCTATATATTAGAAACAAACATTACACTTAATCAAATTTTCTTGAATTTAATGATAAGCTTGAGACCATGGCCACTAATCAAAATTAATACCTGAGTTGCTAGCGGGTTTGCACCCCAAGATAATGGGCTTCTAGTACTATTCGTATACTCATGGACAACTCCCAAAATTCCAATTTTTTAAGTTGGGTTCAATGATCAAAACATTGTAATATATTGAAAAATAGTGAAAGAAAAGAGCAGTTTTGTCTCATGGATATTATAAACAAAAAGAAAGTGTGTTTCGAGCTGAATCGGGTAGTTTTTTCGCAACTTGAATTAGTCTTCTTCTTATTCTTTCTGTTTGGGATTTGATCAACACCATCAGAATATTTGCGATTTCCGAAAATGAACGGTAGTTTTTCTACACCAACTTCAGTGTTCCTTCTTCTTTCGTTTGGGACTCTCGATTTGTCACACTGCCACTGGGCGTTCTAGGCTTTCATCCGAGATTTCGGGAATGAAGCCCAGTAGTTTTTCTCGTATCATGGACTGGGTCTTCTTCTCTTGCTCTTGGATTCGACGGATCAACACTTATTCAAGAATTCTATTTCATCTGAGGATTTTGAGAATGTTGATCAAAATCCAAATTCAAAACAAGAAGAAGACCCCAAGTTCAAGTTGCAAAAAAAACTACCAGACTCATTCCCAAAATCCTCGGATGAAATAGAACCTAAGGAGTGTGAGCAACATCCAAACTAAATCCAAAATAAGCAGTTAAGAAGAACACTCTAAGTTCAAGCTGCGTAAAAAACTACCGTGACTCAATTTTCCCAAACCGATGAAATAGAACTATCAAGTGTGTGAGGTCGATCCAAATCCAAATCCAAACAAAAAGCAGCAAGGCAGACCTGTCTGCTGCAAAAAACTACCAAACTCAATTTTCCGTAAAACTAAATTCGAGTCTCTAATTAATTTCTTTTCTATAATATCCATGGAACAAAACCTCTTTCTTTCCTTTCTTTTTTCAATATTTTTTTAATGTTTTTGATCCACTGGGGATTGGGCTTAAAGAAGAATTAGTGGTTTTGGGAGTTCGTAAAACCGCCCATGTCTCAAGATGGGATATAATTTCTTTTCTCGAGCACATTTATCTTGAATTTCCAATTGGTTAGCAACTCTAGATTATTGAATTTTACTGTCGTTATGGGGTCTCAAATTTATTTAAGTAGATTAGAGAATTCAGAGAATTCTAATTAAGTGTAATGTTTATTTCTAAATATATCAGTGTTTAAAGTTTTATCTGATCATATTTGTATTAGTGCTTTAGATTTGAACATTACAAATTCTAAACTTTTTTATTATACATCATATTTTATGTCACGATATTAATGAAATTGTGAAGAAGAATTCGTCTACCACTTCATTTTGATGGAGTCTAAATATTTATTTTATTTTTTACTTTTCTTTATTTTTCCTTACAAAACTAAATATTGTCTTTACCATCCTTTCAATGATTATTTTATTTCTAATTATAAACATTCTTTAAAATTACTTCAATAAATAATAATTTCTCAAAAATCTATAACCAACAAAGTTCAAAAAAAATAAATGTTTACGATAAAAGATAGGATACTCGTAAGTAAAAAATCTTAGCACATTTGATATTATGATTTTTTCTTATAAAAAATTATTTAATCTATTTTTCCCTTATTCAATGTGAAAGTAAGCCAAAGAAAGTTGTAACAAAGATTTTCGAGTTTTTGTAAAACCCGAGAAATTCCAATTTAGGTATACCATCGATTACAAAATTGTAATTTCGTTAAAAATACGTAATTAATTCTCTAGATCTCTGATGACAAAACGGATTTCACCATTGAATCGCCTCAAATCAGTTAGCACGTAAAATTTCGTAATATTCCGGAGACGCTCTGAGTCCGCACGCTTTTTGAGGCATCAGCGGTGCCGAAATGAATTCTACTACTAAAGTTACATATAGTTAATCGACTCACGCACTATGCTTCAGACGTATCAGAACGTATTTAAAATGCACTCGCTTAAAGGGTGATCGAATGTCAAACTGGAAACGGAGGGACATAATGGTCATTAATTAAATTTAAGTAAATTAACGACAAAATGGGGTATCAGCACCTTCTTCAATTAAAGCAAAAGCAAAACGCGAGAGGGGAAATTTCGTCCAAGAGTCGACGAGCTAGACTTGGTGTTAATGAAAGGAACTTCTCTAACACGGACGATCCTAATCGGGTCGATGCTTCTCGACAAGAAGAAGAACCCGCTCTACGCTAAAGGGTTTCGCTACAGGCCTGTGTGATTTAAGGAGTTCTTCAAACTCCGAGTGGGCTTTCCTACTTGGTTTTATTCTCTTTTAAGCACTTTGTGAATGTTTGAGCTGAATGAGGCCGTGAGGGGTTGCTTTGACTGGCTCCAAATCTGAACCGAAGTGTTAGATTTTTGAAACCCATGTGGGCTGGGCCCGTGGATCGGCCCACGTTGATTTGCCATGGTGGTGAAATCTCATGTGTTAATGTATGCCTTTGATTTGAAAAAGGTCGGGAATGGCTTGAAATGCGTTCACAAAGTGAACCGATGAATGGACGTAAATAACCGTAAAACCTGGGGTTTTATCGTTTGTGAATAGCGGACACGAGAATATATTTTGCGGAAAAATATGTGTTTGGTCGAATGATTTAAATTAAATTACTCGTGTTTGATCATTAGCCCAAGTGAGCTAATTTTGATGTAGGAGTTGTATAATTACATAACATGATTGTGTGATTTGAATTATGCGAGTATATTCATGTTTATATATTTGCATGTGATTAGACTCGTATTGAACTGCATACATGCATTCCATATGACCCCAACATCCCAGACCATGTGGAGTTAGTATGAGATGAGATGTAGAAAATTCCGCTTGAGTATAGTCTAAAATATTAATTATCGAGGGTAGTCCAATGAAAAATACTTCAATCGTCTGAGCGCCAATTGATATTCAATTCCGAGGGTAGTCCACAAGCAAAATAATATATCAATCGCCTGAACGACCCAATTGATATATCTCGCAGGGTAGTCCACTAAATATAACATCTGGGAGATGGTCCACAATTTATAACACTCCAGGTAGTCCACAACTAAAACATAATATTCTCACACGAGGCTTAGGAGGCAGGGAGCTCATGACTCCTGGATCCGAAATGGGTCATGTAGACATTCAAGCAGGATCAGCGCATTTTCTGAATGTGTAAGCTTAAATCTGGAACATCGTACAACACTTAGGTAGGTGAGTACCCACCCTAGTATGCATTCCCACGAGCTTTAGCTCACCCTCGTCGTGACCCCTTTTTACAGTACAAGGAGCATACGAGGCATCACTGGTCCCAGAGGTCGTGTTCTAAGAAAGCCTGACAGGGTTTGATGACTTCATACATGTATTAGAATTCACTAATTTTAATATACGGGTCGATAAGAGTAAATATTTGAACTCTGTAACTATTGGATATGGGCTGATTCATAGCGGCAGGCTGCGCACGCAAAGATGTTTCATAGCCCGTTACTGCCACTACGTCAAATCATATCGACCGGTCGATGCGCATACGCAGTGCATCGTATTCTCAAGTATAATCCTCTGCACAAAGGAGACTCCCGCCTCCATTTTCTCAAGTGGTGCTCTGCAACCCGACATTCATCATATTCCACGGCTGACAGAATAACTGACCCCCTGAAATGGGGCTCACGCTTTTATTATTTTTTCAAAGCTTGTCGACCAAACTGCCTCTCAGAACTAAAAACAACACATATTCATCATCCCACCAATATTCAACAATAAGATAAAAATAACAAAGAAATAAGACTAAAATATTTTAAAAAAAAAAAAAGAAAGAAAGAAAAACAAGTTTCTTACCAGTGATCGCCCACTTGCACTCTCCAATCCGACGTAAGCCTCCGCAACATACTAATCAAACTCCTCATGCAGCCCAACTGACATTTTTCAGGGTGTCTCTGTGATCTCTTTCCCATCATTACTTGATAGTTCTTCAAATTTTTCCAAAGACGCGATGATTTTAAGGGGGACATGGATTTTACACAGATATATATCAAATTATTTGTAATCCTAATTAAGTAAATACAATTTGAATTACTTTCCCCAAAATAAGATGATGCCTCCAAATTTGTAAAATCTTTCCAAATTGGATTCCTTTAAAACCATATACCAACTTATAACAAAAGAAGAAGAATATCACAATAGTATTTTATTTTTGTAAATATTTCTCATTTATATATATATATATATATATATATATATATATATATATATTAAAACTATTTGTAATCCTAATGAAGAAGTAAATAAAATTTGAATTATTCTCTCCCAAAAATAAGACGATGCCCCCCAAATTTGTAAAATCTTTCCAAATTGGATTCTTTAAAAGGATACCAACTTATAACAAAAAAAGAAGAATATCAAAATAGTATTTTAATTTTTAAATATTCCTCATTTAATTTATTTTTAAATATTCCTCATTTTTAAATATAATAAGATTTAATTTATTTTGATATATTAATTAATTTGTACTCAAATATTAGGAATAACTATAAATTGCTTATCTTTTGAATGAAGAATTCATGAGGATCTTCAACTCCAGATGGAACTCCAGGAACCCGAATTCCCCATTCGATGACACTAGTATATATATTCTCATTTGAGGCCATAACTACAGCAGCACCAAGAACTGTTGCAGCAGATAATGAGATCTATTCTCATACACTACGCGAGAACATAATTAAAAATCGATAGTTACAAGCTATGAACTACAACGATAAAGAGAAGAATACCCAAAATTCATCATAAGAAAAAATATATATAAAGATAACTAAAACTTTGTCCAGAATGAAATGTAAAACAGAATGATAAAAAAAAAAATATTTAACATTAGAAAATTGTGGAAGATAAATTTAAGGCAGACAAAGAAACGAAAATTAACTGGAATTCATGGCACTGGTTTCCATAGAAACAGTGAATTTGCAAGAACCGATCTAAAAGGCCAAATGATTAAAAAGGCAGAAGATGAAATCAACAACCAAAGAAATAAATGAATGATCAAAACATGTACTATTTTATTAACTGGGACCGATAAATAAATAACAATAAATAAACGGCAGATATGCCTTAGAGCTTCTCCTTCCCATACCAGCTTCTTCAGATGCTCCCTGGCTACCTCAATCCTGGCAGCTGCTACTGGAGTAAAGACTCTGAGTTTTTCGGACAAATCTGAGGGATTCGGTGAATTTCTTGATACGAGCCGTTCTCACTTAATTTTGTCTCTTTGCTCTTCTACATTCTTCACATCCAGGTGTTCCTTCCACTAGATCTGTTTCGTTACAATTTAACTTCTTAACAATCCCTTGAGATTCATCAAGTCCGGTATCTGCAGATGTTGAAGAAGAATTCGGAAGCTGCAACAATCCTTGGTAGCAGCCTTCACCCTTCAACATCAGCATTGCATAATATCTAGAGGCAGACTGAAGAGGAAGAAATACTGGTTTCTATGAGAAGAACCACTTCCTCCTGTCAGATCGACAGAAGATTCGATAGTGTCTCTTCCTCCTGTCCAGATCAATGATAGGTCCATTCCTATCCATAATTCCGCTAACTATAAGCTGCCTTACATATGCCTGAGGGTAAAAATGCCAGATCAAAAGTGAGTTCCAGATAATGAGTAGTTGAAGGTCAGTCCTAAAATCCCAGAAATCACATAAGCTGCCCACTAACAAAGGAAAAATACAGAGCAAACAAGTCAGATGAGCTCACAGTTCCAATCCACTTCAATGAAGATCTTAGGCATGGACTGGACTTCCGCAATCCAGCTTTGCCTGTCCCCACCCATTAGAGCCTTATCCAAGTGCCTGTACGCCTTTGCCTCGCTACAATGATGTTAGCACCATGCGCGCTTTCCCTGTCCCACTTAAGATTCTCAAATTTGTTGAATAAATATAATTTATTATAAAGATCTGCTATTTATAACAAATATAATTATTATATTTAACTATATTTATAATAAATATAATTTATTATATTTAACTATTTATAATAAATATAATTTATTATATTTAAATGCTATTCAATGAATTTTGCCATGTTTTCGGCATTTTTACATAAAAAAATATTTTTCATACATATTTTTGAGAATACAGAATGTTATAAAAAAAAGAATATTTCTATTCTTCTGCTTTTTCCTCTAAGCTGCTTCTAAGATTCGCCACGTCTCGATCTTATCGCGCTTCACACACATCCATACCACCCCGGCGATGTATCCCAAGATCTGATCGCATGTATCAATATCCATCACGCTGCATCAGTTTGGCTATGGTCTGTCATAGATCCGACTAAGGTAGATCGCTAGTCGGGTGGTCGATCTAGAAGTCTATTTACGCATCCAAATCCACATAGGTACTTTATTTAATATTGGAATTTTATACAAAGCCAGATGTTTAATCATATCATACATCCACGCCTCCACGCGCTATTTTTCTTCAATCGGGTATCGTGAAAGATTTTACGATTAGATATGTATCGTATTCACAATGCATGTAATTTTGATGTTGATTTACTATATGGCACCTAGGTTCTATTTGTTGTTAGATGGACATGATTAGATCACATTAATTTTATGATTTTGTTCATGAATGAATGTATTATTTAATGGTTTCTTTTAGATGTAGTAGATTTTTATATATTATATTTGGAGTTTATACTTGGGAGGAATTTGGTCATAAGATCGAGGTTTCCTTCAAGTTTATTATTATTCGTTTTTTAATTAAAAATAGTTGTACTTTTAAATTTTAATCATATCAAATCACATGCACCGCTTCATTGTTATTTGGAAGGAGAAGATCTTGGACACCACCTCGGAGACGTGACCAGTGAAGCGTTAGAGGAGGAGGAAGCGCGTCGGGCGGGATCGGCGGTGCGAAGCGTGTCGCGTGCCTGCACGGCGCCGGTGGAAGTTTGGCGCGTGGTGCCGCTCGTGATAGTCTTTGGGCGCGTAGGGCGTCGCGAATCGTTTGGCAGCTACTTGCGTGATTTGGCTCGGCGTGCGTGGTAGTTCTTCCCCACTGGGCCGGTTTTGATTTGGTGGTCGCGGGACCCTCTTCTACTTCAAATTAGAACATGTTGAGGTTTTAGGGTTTTATTTTATTTTAGTTTTGTTTTTATGCCTTTGTAAACTAAAATAATTGGGTGAAACCTTAGGATATTTTGTAATAGGCCCATTTTTAATTTTTAGGAAAACCATGGATTAGGGTTATTTAATTAATGCTTTTGTGAATGGTTTAAATTATATGCTTATAACATGTTTTATGTGATAACATGCCATATAGAATAGGTGGTGCCATATAAATTTGCATCAATGATATTACATGTGCATAATAGTATTATGGATTCTATAATCTAGTTTAATAATTATTATGGAAAAAATTATTTTATTTTATTTTGAAATAATTTTAGAAATCCTATTAATTAAAATATTGAATGGTGAAGGTTTTAATTAATTTAATTAATTTTAAACCTAAGAGGGCTCCATTGTGGGTCTAATAATAAAATGATCATGTGATACTTGTGTGGATAAACATGGTTGGATTTTATTGGATTAGACCTCGATTAAGTTAAAATTTAATAGTTTGATCGGCCCGTCAGACGTCTTGGATGTTAAAATAATTTTGAAATAAAAACAATGGTTAAAAACATTAGACTTAATTTAATTATTACCTCTGCGAGGCTATGATATTTTATTAAGTGCCCAAAGTTTTGAAACAATTAAGTGGAAATGATTTTGTATTATCTAGGAAGTTACATGCAGGAGGTGGGATTTAAGTAATTAAAACTGTGACTCCCCATCTTTCACAGGAACCAACAGTTGGATACTAATCATTTCATGATCAAATTTAGTTCATTATAAATATCTTGCTAACGTAAGTGTTTATAATGGAAACTAAATAATTGTTTTAGCCAGCGAAAATAGTTTTTGGGATTTAAATTTTAAAATTATGTTTTATTGTAAGATATTACGTTTTAATACTAGTGTGTATTTTTTGAAAATGGCATCATTTAACCCACTTGCAATGATTTTGATCAAAGCCTATGGATGGAAATAATTATAGTGAATGGAAAACCAGCACATGCATTGTTGGTTTTGAAAAAGCTGAAGTTTGTCCTAACCACACGAAGCCCAATGAGCGTGACAAATGCATCGACCAAGTCGGAAAGGCTATGAGGCTGAGACAGAGCAAATATCGGTTAAAGCATATATTCTTGCCGGTGTTGCTAGTCGACGAAAGATGGAATATCCTCATCTAGGAGTGGACGAAATGATCCGGACTCTGATAAGATATTTGCACAATCAGCAAGTTCTTTAAAATGAGGCTGCGAGTTAGGGCTATAATGAACACTAGAATGATGGGGGAAGTGTGAGGGATCATTGTGCGAAAATGATGTGCATCTCGATCAAATTTGAAGTGTTAGGGATGAAGATGGAGCAAGGTCCCAAAATTGATTTCATATTTGAATCCTACCTGATCGTTTTACTCAGTTTAAAGTTAATTATAATATGAGACAGATGGATCTAACTCCTCTGAGTTGATGCATGAACTTGAAAGTCTTAGAAAGGGCTTTCGGAAGAGTCGAGCGGTGTTCATATGTTTGAGGTTCTACTTTCAAACCCCGAAGGAAACCTAAGGGTGGGAAAAGAATAAGAAACAGCGAAGGTCGGTGCAGGTTGCAGGAAACACAGCTATGAAGAGCGAGAAGAGCGGGAGTGCTTCAAGTGCGGACCGGAAGATCCTTTGGAATGGTGCCCTCGATTGCCAAAAAGCAAGGTATGGGTAATTTAAATGTGGTTGAAGCTTGTTTAGTGGAGAATTATAATGATAAATGGATCATTGATTAAGACCACTAACCATGTCTTGTTACTCTTTGCGATGGATTCGGACAAACTAAGCTTAGTTGAATGAGCCGAGAGGTTTTTGAGGCTTAGAATGGAGAACGTAATATAAAGTTAAAGCATTGGGAATGATAGAATTATTTTTCAATAATGATAGGACTTTATGTTTAGTAAATTTGTTTATAATATGCCCAGGATTTAAAGGAATTTAATTTACATTAGTTGTTTTATTTATTACAGATAAAAATTGGTGAATTCAATTCTATTTATTACAATAAAGTTGACTTAGGTTATTTGTCTTAGGTGATTTGATAGATGGTCTTTATTATTTAAGTCTATGTCTGTGATGTTTTAATTACTGAAATTGTTGATAAACGCAGTCACCTAGCCAAGAAAAAGTTTCAAATGAAGCATTGCCTTTAGCATTTGCGATTAGGTCATATTAATCTAATAGGATTCATGGTTTGGTAAAAAGTGGGATCTTAACTTCCTAGACTTTTGAGCCTATACCGGTATGTGAATCTGTTTGGAAAGTAAAATGACCAAAAGGCCATACAAAGCCCAGGGATATCGTATGACCAAACCGTGGAGATTGGTGCATGCGATGCGGACCAATAAATGTGAGCCAGAGGAGGGTATGAGTATTTTGTCACCTTTACAGGATGACTACTCCAAGATATGGATATATTTACCTAATGCGCCAAAGTGCGACTTTCACTAAATTTCGAGTATAAAAATTTGTTGGAAAGCAGTGGGACTCCATATCAAAGGCTTCGTCGGCCAGGGTGGTGAATACCTATACGAGTTTAAGTCTTACTTGACTCGAGAGGGGATAGTTTCACAACTATCGGCTGGAACACCCAGTAAAATGGAGTTAGGAAAGAAGAAATAGAACTCTTCGGGATATGGTGGGGTCGATGTAGTTATTCATCTCTACCTATATCGTTTGGGGATTAATAAGCGCAATGTATCTTAAATTTGGACCCTTCAGCTAAAGCGGTTCTAAGACACCTGGGGTGTGGAAGAGTATGACCTAGTTTAAGCCATATCAGAATATGGGGTGCTCTGCACATGTCTTAAGAAAGGATCGAATGATTTGGAATCGCGTGCAATTTGCATGTTTGTTGGCTACCTAAAGGAACGAGAGTGGACTATTTTATAGTCCTTCGGATAAAGGTTATTGAGTACTCACGCAGCTTTGGAGAAGACTGTAAGCAATTTCAAACCCAGTAAAAATAATTCTTGAGGCTTATTTCATTTCAGGAACAAAGCCCCGAACCACCAACTGTCTGACCTCAATACCACGGATTCCTATGCATGTTCAAGGGAAAATGCTTGCGGTGAACAAGCACAGGTGGGAACAGTGGAACAAGATCCAATACAGGTGGAACCAGAACCCGAGGCAGTGCAAGAGGAACTAGTACCTTTCTGAGGCTGAGCGATGAACCCGCAGCCCGGTGGGCTTACGTCGTAGTGATGATGAGGCGGAAGCACTGCGAGATATCTTGCTAGGCGAGTCTTGCAAGTTATTGCTATTGACGTTGAAGATTAGTCCATCAATTACAAAAACCTTTGGAAGATGTGGATGTACGGGAGTGGCAAAAGGCCATGGGCTGAGTAGTGAATCATGTATTCCAATTGATGCAGTCTCTTGTAGAGGCACCCGAAGAGGTAAGAGCCGATAGGGTGTAAGTGGATTTACAAGAGAAAAGAGGATCGATGGGAAGGTGGAAACCTTCAAAGCTAGATTAATTGGCAAAAGGCTATACCCAAAAGAGGGGATAGATTATGAAGGAAAACCTTTTAAATAGTAACCATGCTTAAATCTATCGGATTAACATTTGTAGTGCTAGTCTGAATTAAAGTTTGGCAGATGGATGTCAAAACAGCCTTTTAAATGGCAATTTAAATGAGGACATCTACATACGACAACCGAGGAAGGGTTCAAAGCTAAAGACAAAAGAACACATGGTATACGAGTTCTGAGGTCCATTTATGGACTTAGCGACATCAGATCATGGAACATCAGGTTTGATCAGGCCATTACTTCTTTTGGTTTTGAAAAAGCCACGATGAACCTTGTGTTCTAAAGATCAAGCACGAGAGGTAAATTTTCTAGTCAGCTACGTAGATGACATAATGTGTCGGAAGCGACAAACAAGTGTTATCGGGTGTAAAGATTGGTTTACATAAACGGTTTGATATGAAAGACTTGGGAGGAAGCTTGACTATATTCTTGGAATCAAACTTATAGGCCAGGAAGAATAAGTTGTTGGCCTTATCTCAGAAGCCTCTTATATTGATAAAATTCTTATCGGAGTTTAACATGGAAAATTCAAGGGGATCCTTACCCTTTAAACCTTAAATTCATCTTTCCCAAGGAAGCGTCGCCAAAACTCTGACGGAAAAAGAGCGTATGAGTAGGATACCTTATGCCTGTTTGTGGTAGTCTCATATGCCATGTTATATACCCGGGCAGATATACATTATGCGATTAGAGGTTATGTGCCGGTATCAATCTGATCCGTTGAAGAACAACTAGTTGCGAGTAAAACATATACTTAAGTATCTAAGGAGAGCGAGATTATGCTAGTATATTCCAGTGGGAGTTTAGAAACCATTGGACACCACGGACTCAGGAACTTCAAGGGATATTGACTGAAATCTACTGGTTATGTGTTTACACTATATGGTGGGTATGCAGTGGAGGAGTATTAACCAGGGCGTGTGGAGTCCACCACGAGAAGGCTGAATGTTCGCATACAGGGCGCTAAGGAAGGCGTGTGGGTGGGTGAAATTCGTATGGATCTTGAGGTGATACCCGGTCTTAGTCGACCCATTACCGCTACTTTGTGACAACGGTGGGGCCGTAACAGATCCAAAGGCCAGTTATCACAAAAGCAAAACACACATTGAAGGAAGTACCACTTGATAGAGACATCATTGAGCGAGGAGACACAGTGGTTACCAAAATAAGCGTCGGAGAAAACCTAAGCGGACCCATTCACAAAAGGCTCTACATTCAAGTTTTTGAAAGACATGCTTAGATTCTGGGTGTTAGGAAAGATTACCAGGACTTATTTTAGGACTAGTGCAGGAGTTTTTATTTGACTTTGCATAAGACAAATAAAATTGTTGTATTTTCTGTGTTAATGAAATTTCAATGAGGTATTAATTTCACCTTGTTCTACACTAGTATTTTTCGTATTAAGGTCAAGATTAATTATGCAGTATATGGTCATATGGATACGTCCATGGAAGACATGATCATAAGTTCTCATAATTAATGAATAAGATCACAGTTATTGAATAAAGTTGGAATGAAAGCTTTATTTAGACTGCAATATTTTATGAAATAATCTGTCTTGGTTATTATAAAATATTGGTGCAGATTATGTTTGCATTGATAGGATCAAAGTAAGATTTAATTAAAGTTAAATTTCTGTGAAAGGAATTAAATCTCAAGTGATATTTGATTATTGCTTTTCTCTCAATCCTGAGTTTATTTTAAATAGGTAATTGAATAATTATCGGTCTGAATTGTCGATATGTGAGGCACATTTGTGGCCCGATACCTAGATGATTTAGGGCGTGATTGTTTAATTACGGTATTATGAAATAAACAAAAAATAGAATTGTATGAAATATCCTCTTGATATATTTAGGGTACTTGGATGTTATGAAGTCAGCGTGCATTTTGATCCATTAAGCCCATTAAATCAAAGAGATTAAAATAATTAATTATTAAGATATATTGAGTGAGTATCGATATTTACAATGGAGAAATTAATATATATATCAATATTATTAATTTGGAGTTGACTCTGGGCCTTTGAGTGGGTAGCGCAGGATTAGATAATTGCTTTGCGATTATAGAGCCATAATTAATAATAAGCGGGTTGGATCCCAGACAGCTCGGGAAAGTGTGGAGCTCATATGATGTGGAATTATAGAACCACAAAGTTGAGTTACATGTTTAGGCTTATGCTCAAGTTTGTACTCAAAGAGCAAGTGAATTATTGTATTATGTGCTCTTGGAATTCCCATAGTATTCTCAAATTTATAATAAATATAATTTATTATAAAACGGTTATTTATAATAAATATAATTTTATTATATGAGCAGTTAATATAATAAATATAATTTATTATATGAGCAGTTATTTATAATAAATATAATTTATTATATGAGCAGTTATTCCTTGATGGAATGGGTTTAAGGTTTTTCTCTTTGAGACTTTACATAAAATATTTTCATGTACATGACTTGAGAATACGAAACGAGAAAAAAAAGAAGACATTTCTATTCTTTGGTTTCCTCTAAGTGTTCTAAGATTAGTTCACGTCCCGATTCATTGTGCCCACACATGTACATTTGAGGATAGTCTGGAAGGTCGGATAAGTGCAAATTCTTGATCTTTGTAGATTGGACGGTGTAGATCGTTGGTTGCGTCTTTATTCTTTGTCGTCGACGGTGTAGATTCTTTGGTTAATTAGTGATCTAGAAGTCTAGTTGGCTTGGATCTGCAAATCTACATGGTAATTTTATTTAATATTGAATTTTAGATACGGTTGCATGTTTAATCATATTCTTTAGATCCGTACCGCCATTGTGTGTTTTCCTTCAATGGATAGCTGGACTTGCGACTTTAGCAAGATTATCAGCTAGATTTTGAATAGAGAGAGCAATGTGATGAAAAGGCCAAGGATTGATGCTTGACCATCAAGCACTTTATCTTTGAGTAGGGGTGGCAATTCGTGTTAATGGATCATATTTGTGTCGTGTCAATATACGGATCGGTAATAAATATTTATTCTTAAACAGAACCACACGAATAATAAACGTGTCAATATTCGCTAACTCAAACCTAACACATTTATTATTCGTGTTAGGCGGGTCAACATAAATATGATCCATTTAATTTGATTATTTTAAATAATAAGAATTATAATTAATCATCCATGCATATTTAACACAAAAAACCTATTAAATTTAACATATTTTTTAATTTTATTATTTAAATTAATATGAATTATAATTAATAATCCATATTTAACACAAATAACTATTAAATAGGTTAATTAATTAATATAATAATTAAACGGGTTAATTCGGGTCAAATTCGTGTTAGGCATATAAACACAAATATGACTCATTTATTAAACGTGTTAGGCAGTCAAACCACGAATATGGCCAAACAGTTATACCCATTTCGAACTCCCGCCAGCAGTATTGAGTTTGTATCGTGTTCACGTGCTCCCGAGTCAAATGTTATGTTGCAATCTATAAGCACGAGTAGGAACCTCTGCAGGACGAATTTTGTCTTTCTTGTATCCTCGGATACCTTTGATAGAACCCCCGTCATTTTGCAACATGAGATACCACACGGGGCAAGAAAGCAATCCAAAGCGACAAATGTATCCAGATACAGCTTATTTAAAATGTATTTTTTAAGGTGTACTTATTTATTTATTGTTACTATTATTATTATTATTTTAAAAGGGGAAAAAAAAGAAGAAATTTTAATGCCTACATTGAATATTTGTTTGTTGAAGTATGATGGTAAATCAAGACCCTCACGGTCCACTCGGTTCAATTTTTCCATTTATACCCCTATTTATTACCACCAACCTATGTCACTCATTTTTCACCGCCTATTTATTATTTTAAAATAAAATTTAGATGTAACATTTGGGAATAGTATTTCAATTTTAAATGACAAAAATATCATATTCGTTTTTCATCCATAAATAGGCATCTCAAAAGGCAGGGCGAGAGCGCGTTTGACCCGACTCGGCAGATAGGCTTTAGCCGTGGCCGAGGCTGGCTTGGATTAAAAAGCGGGCGGGCCGCGGGCTCATTCGGGCCGGCTCGGCCCGTGAGTGGCCGAGATCATGGGCTTTAGGCCTTGGGAGCCCTGAGGCCTTGACCCACCCAGGAGGCCGCGGAGAGGCGGCGGGGCTGCCCGGGCCGGGTTGAAGCCTTTGAGGGGGAGGCCCCGGTTGGGCCGGCCTAGAGCCTGGTTTATGGGCCGCGGAGGCCCGTCGGCAGCAAGCCCGCTGAGCCCGGCCTCCGTGTGGGTTTGTTTCGATTGTGTTCAAGTTAAATAAAAGTAAGAATTTAAAACAATTCAAAATAAAAAATACATCATTAAAATTTTATTAATCAAATATAATTACATTTGCTTGATGTATGAAAAGTTTACGTCATTTCTGAAAATAGATGCATCCCATTTAGGTTGGCACCTGCTTATTTGTCAATCATTTAACCCTTTTTCCAACCATAAGAAAATAAAAATCTGATATGCATTTTCGATAAAATATTTTGTCATTTATTTTAAGTGACGAGGAACTATCTTGGATCCATTCATGTCTTGATATTTTAAGTTCTCTTGTATCGTGTAGTCTAGCTTCTCGGTATGATCATGCAATCTCTTGTCATTCTTGATCTTTTAAACATACTCTTTGCCGATTGCTTGGTGACAAATTACATGTCTCTTTTCTTTAACCACTCTTCACGCACTAAACGGCTTAGGTCTGTGTACTCACGAGGCCGCGGTTAATACATCACGTGCGATAATAGATAGGGTATTTAATTTGTTGTTTTCCCACCATTCTAAAATATCAAAATCTTCATTATCTTCAAATGGGATTGTTTCTACCTTTGAATATCTATCTATATCTGTTTGTATTATTTGGAGAACTAGTTGTTGTCTTTTTCTACTTTGAACATTTCTAAGGGCTTTTATAAAAGATGAGGCTTGTCGTGGATGATGATTTATCAAACTAATATTATTACCATATTTTCTTTATAAATATTATACAAAATATATAATAATAGAATTTACTTCATTTTAATTTCTTCAATTTTATTTGATCTTCATTGTAAATAATTGTAACCATTCATCTAAAGCATCAAATTTTAATCTAGGGTCCACAATTAAACCAATATAATAAATTAAAGGTATTTCTCCCAATATTTTTAATTTTTATCATTGCAAATTGTATCATTAAAATTCCATAACTTAAATAATTTTGAAGTACCATATAAATACTAGCTATTTGCATAATGACCCGATGTGAAGTTGGATAATACACACTACAAAATATTTGTTGATATCAAAAATTTCACAGATCTCGTAAGAAGGTATGATAATGCAATCCTTAATCATTTAATACATCAACATCTACATTATTATTATTCTTAGATAGTGCATTTCGTATGAATTGTACTACTTTTTTATATTTTGTAAGCTTATAAGTAGAATTCATCTAGTTGGTATGTCTAAACATATTTTTTCTTTTCATATTTGCAATTTTGCAACAATCAAAAAATAATTCATGTTTTGCTTAGGAACAATTAATATTATATGCAATGTCTCTAATTTTTTTCTAATGTACTATCAACTTGTTTTAATCCATCTTTTACAATTAAATTTAAAATATATTGCACAACAAGCGTCGTGAAATAATTTTGCATGATCATCGTTTATTTGCCAAAATCTTTTTAATCTTTGTATTGCTACATTATTATTTGAAGCATTATCTAATGTTATTGTAAATATTTTTATATGAATACCTAAATCCTATAATTTCATGTTTATTAAAGTTGCTATATTTTTACCATTATGTGGAGTATTTATCGTTTTAAATGAAATTATTCTTTTATTTAATATCCATTCACTATCTATATAATGAGCAGTAATACATAAAAAGTCTTTATGCATTAAAGATGTCCAAATATCAGATGTTAAACAATTTTTTCCTTCAAAATTTGCAAAATATTTTTTAAATTTTCGTTAATTTGAAATTTTATCAATACTCTGCTTTTAACGATGTTCGGACCAACCTTTGAATTGAGAAGTTAATCAATGTTTGAATTGTTTGAATAATCGTAGGTTTCCATCATATTAAAAGGTTATTCTGGCTCTTATTATGTAATCAACCATTCCTTCTGACAAACGGACTCATCGTAAGAAAATGTTTTTAAATTTCCACATTCATCTTTACCTAATTATATAATTTCTAATATCTACATTATTCTTAATTCTACATTGTTTCATTGTGTCTTTTTAAATGACTTGTGCATTTGATCCACCGCTCTAGAAGTTTGCTACAAATTTCATTTGCTTTTATTTCTTTTTTATTATTTTCTAAAATTATTGATACATCAAAAAAATTCCGTATATTTGAACTAAGTTTTTTGTAATGATGTACATGGACTAGAAGAAGATGCACATCTTATTATAAAGTATTAAAATTATTAATAAAATATTATCTTAAAAAAATAAAATAATGAATCAAATAAAATGAAACAAATAAAAGTAGAGGTGGAGAAATATTCTTTGATTGGAAGATCGAAGTAGAAGTGCTTTAAAATCGGTATTAGATCGCGTCTTGTTCTTGTAGCAATAATACCATGTAATATGAGAAGAACAATTAGAGAAAATGAAGTATTAAAGAATATGAGGAAGCGAGTGTGAAAAGAAGTGAATTTGGAGAGAGTATGATGAAAAATTAAGAATGTGTGTGGTATTTATAGAAAAATAAGTGAAAAAAAAAAAGAAGGAGACGAGATGAGCAACGGTCATGTGGCCAGATTGCGAGACAACAGTCATATAGCCAGATTGGGCTTGGGAAGGGGGAGGGCGGGGGGGCGGGGGGGGATATGGCCAGATTGGGCTTGGGGAAGGGGGGGCAAGGGAGGGGAACTGGGAAGGCGCAGGGCGGGGGAGGTGGAGTTGGGGGAGGGGGAGAGGGGAGAGGAGAAAGGCGGGTGGCCAGTGGGTGGGGTGGGTCCAGAAGGAGCTACGGAGTGTGAGAGGAGAGAATGGAAGGGGCCCAAAGAGTAGGGGGAATATCTCTAGGGTCTCACAGGTCTCAAAGAAGGCCCAGTTAGGCCCAAAGAGTATCCTACAGGCCCAAATAGGGGCTCCAAAGAGTGGGGCCCGTCCATTCGACCAAAGATAAAGCTCACATGGTCGTCACTACTTTAAAAATTAAAATTCGGTCATTTCGCCGATCATTAACTACTTATGTTCTCATTTCGACCATCACGCTACTGACTGACGTTCAATGAGACATGCCTATCCATAAACACCAAAAGCGAATGTGCGCAAAAAGCGTATTTATTTTATTTTATATTTTATTAAATAAAGTATATTAAAATATATACATTAATATAGTAATTTTTTATTAGGTATTTTATTTGAGAGAAGTAAATAGTTATTATTTATAAATGATGAATAAGGAAAAATAGATTTAAATTATTTTGAATAAGAAAAAAATCATAATATCAAAAGTGTCGAGATAGAGTATACTGTGTCCCCATTTTAACAAGAAACATTATTTTTTCTAATTCTTCAAAATCAAGAATATAAACTTTCTTCTTATGTAATTCTTGAGAAATTATTATTTATTGATGTAATTTTAAAGAATGGCTATAATTAGAAATAAAAGAATTATTGTTTAAAGAAAAGGGTGGTAAAGACCACGTTGCAGAAGGTTTTGTAAGGAAAATAAAGAAAAGTAAATATTTAGACTCTATAAATGATTTATTTAAACTTTAAATATAATTTATTTATTCATTTCTATTATATAGGGATTAAATGATTTTAAAATAAATAAATGTTAACAAATTTAATTAATTTATATTTATTGTTTTTATTTTTCTACAAAAAATATCAAGTTATTAAAATAGTAATATATTTCCTTGATATATAATGATTCAAGCACAACAAAAAATAAAAACTTTGGAACTGTTTTTATTTCTTTACTTCTGGATTCATTACCATGAAAGCAAAACAAAGTTCTGAACATGTTACAAAAGGCAAATTGAAAACATTTACAGATCGATAAGACCTGTTCAAGTGGAGATCATGTCAGTTCTTTCCAATCATCCTATGAATTCAAAGCTCTTTATCTTCTTTTTTCCTTGTTATTCATCCATGCAATGATAAAAAAAGCATGTTTCTATGTGTGTGAGAAAGATCTATACATTTAATTTAACTATAGCTTCTCAAAGTTACATTTAATTTAACTATTTTTTGTTATTAATTTACTAAACATGTTTAAAATCTTCTCAAGGATAGCTAAATAATTTAAGGCCTCGAGGTTTAACTTACTGGCTACGCAGGTCCCCTACAACACCAAGCACTCAACCAACTTCGCCTCATAGATTAGTCGGCGTAGTCGCAGAATAAACTCAAACATCCACTATTAGAACCGGCAATCCAAGGCGACGAGCCAGGTCGAGCCTACATCGTCGGTTACCTATAAAGATTAATATTGGTCAACCGAAGTCGAGCCCAACCGGATCTTAACAGCTCAAGCCCCACTCTAGTGGGTCTGACTTCAGCCCAACTGTTCAAATTACACGCCTCCGTCCATGGTTATAAAAATAATAAGTAACCAATCTTTACATTTTGTCAACATTTGTTTCGTGTTTTCTTTTCCAAAACCTTTCAAATGGGCATTTAAATGTATTTATGTTAAATCTCAAATAAATGCAAACCAAAATGAAGGTTTTTTCATAATAAGGTCCTGGGCGCCAAAGAATTGTTTATAAATACAGGCAATATATAATAAATGTAATGGTGACATTTGGCTATCACGAGAATCAAAATCCATGCCAAAATTTGCCTTGGGACCCATTAGCATGCTGTTCAAAATTTTAGCCAAGTAATTTCAATCCTAAGAATTACAGACTAGGTCGAGTCGCTATTTTATTGGCCTGAAAAAATCAGCCAAATTTGACTCAACCCGATTTAGGCCTCAGCCCGGCCTAATTGCCAGTTTCTGTATAGAGGCATAAGCATTATCGACGTTAGAACAAAATAACAAAGGTAGATTTGGATCATTGGAAGAAGATGGAGATAATCCTCATGTTCATTACATAAAATGACCTCTTGAGATGAAGTGGATGAGTTCCCGAGGTGGAGCTCGAAGATGAGCTTCGAGAACAAAAAGCTTTTGTTTTGAAAACCGATGACACAGCATTCGCCAGTATACGTAAGTGGAGCCTGAGGGCCCGAGACATGGGTTTAAGCACATGACATTCGAGTAGGTTCATGAAATTGCTTGAATGTAATTGCTTGTCGCGGCATGCGCACTTTAAAGCGAGAAAGAACCCATAAAGAAATTATCTCTACTGGTTTTGCTCACTCGAGCATCATATAATTTTAGATACAGGGAGTAAAATACAAGAGGACTGGCGCCACCAGAGGCCATGCTTAAAAAAGTTTGCCAGGCTTTGAGAGACTCCCTCTTGTATACATGTAATAGAAACTCTAAATGACATATGTCGATTAAGAGTGATTTATTAACTCGAACTATCAGAGATATAATCACGTGATATTTTCATGATAATATTATAAATAGGCCCATGGCCATTATGGACCATGTATGATTATTCACGTAAATTGCTGGGGACAGATTTAGATCTGGGTAGGTTTTCCACAAAGGAGACTCCTTCCGATTTTCATAAGGGTGCCTGCCACCGACATTCACGAGACCCGCGGGTCGACTAATTGTCAATGCAGGACTCGGGTTTTGGAACGTCACAATCAAGAATCGAATTCTTGTAAGAACAGAGTACTATAACATAATAAAACAAAAGTGCATAGAAGTAAAAAAATGTAGACACACATTAATTAAAGTGGTAATATTATGAAGAGAATTAATATAATAATACACAATAATAACAATATATATTTAAAAATTAGTTTTATTTACTGCATTTCTTTTATATTTGTCCATAATGAATCAAATATGATTTTTTTAAAACTTGTTACATATTATTATTTATTTGAATAAACATTAAAAGGCCTTTTTTATGAGTCCAAAAAATGATAAACTTATCACTACTTAAAAAGTATTCAAGGGCATTTTTATAATGATTTTAATTCATGATTTTTAACATAGTCAAATATGGAGCAAAAAAGCCAAAAATGGTCCCCATTTGTCATGGGATTTATTTTTGTTTAAACTTTAACTAATATAATTACAAAACTAATAGATTTAAAAACTATGTTTTTTTTAAAGTGTATTTATTTATTATCATTATTATTTAAAAGGAAAAACAAAAGAGAATTTTAATGCCCACATTGAATATTTGTTAGTTGGAAGTCATAATAGTAAACTAGTTCCTAAATGGAAAACATTGAGGTCCACGATCCACAGGCATTAAAAAGTATTCAAGGTCTTTTGAATGATTTTAAGTCATGCCTTTAACATAGTCAAATAAGGGAGCAAAAATTGCTGCCATTGTCATGGATTTATTTATTTTTATTTTTTGGAAAGGGGATTTATTTTTATTTAGACTTTTAACTAATATTATTAAAAATTGGTTAGATTTAAAAACCTTATTTTTTATTTTTTTAAATGTATTTATTTATTATTATTATTATTTAAAAAGGAAAAAAGGAGAATTTTAATGCCTTAATATCTATTAGTTGAAGTCATAATGGTAAACCAAGACCCTAAATGGAAAAAAGCATTGGATATTTAGTCCATGGTCCATTCAGTTCCAAGGTACTTTCCATTTATACCCCTACCTAACCCCATTTATTACCATCAACCCACATCCACTCGTTTGCCCTTTTACTTCTTGTCCACGATCCAATCCATTTGATGCGAGATATACAAATATTAAATATATTGGTACTATAAAATATTTTAAACATTCATCTATTAATTATTTGAAAATAAAATTTAGATGTAATCTTTTGGAATAGTATCTCACCAAATAGCAAAATATCATATTCAATTTTCATCCATAAACACCAAAAAAAACGGAACAGAAGGCCAAAAAGTATATTATTTTATTTATATTTTATTAAATAAAAGCATATTAAATTATAACATTAATGGTAATTTTTTATTAGTCATATTTATTTGAGAAGGAAATAGTTATTATTTTATAAATATTATAGGAAAAAATTATGTAAAGAATGTTTATAATTAGAAAATAAAATAATCATTGTTTAATGAAAGTGGTAAAGACAATATTTAGTTTTGTAAGGAAAATAAAGAAAAGTAAAAATAAAAAATAAATATTTAGACTCCATCAAATAGAGAACAACATCACATCACGTGGTAATACGACGCATAATAAAAAAGCTAATTTGTAATGTTCAAATCTAAAGCACTAATACAATATGATGATAAAACTTAAACACTGATATATTTAGTAATAAATATTACACTTAATCAAAATTTCTAATTCTTCTAATTCTACTTAAAAATTTGAGACCCCATGCTTAATCAAAATTCAATAACTGGAGCCGCTAACAATTGTACCAAGATAAATAAGTCGAAAGAAACCTATCCCATCTGAGACCATGGACGTTCCAACTCCCCAACCGTAATTCTTCTTTGCCAACTCAAATGGATCAAAACATTAAAAATATATTGAAAGAAAAGAAAAGAAAAGCAGTATTTTGTTTCATGGATATTATAAGCAAAAGAAAGTGCGGTTCAGAGCTCCATTAGTTTTTCTTCTCGAAAATCGAGTTCGTAGTTTTTCCAACTTGACCCCAAATCTTCTTCATCTTCTTCTTCTTGTTTTGATTGACTTGATCAACACTCACACTCTAGCCTATTTCATCCCACTGGGAATGAGCCTAGAAAGTTTCATGAACTTGAATCCAAATTTTCTGTTTTGGATTGATTGGTCAACACTCATTAAGAGGAGCCATCCTAGAGGATCGGTCGACTGTAGTTTTTCTCAATGTCTGTCTTTTCTGATTGACGGATCAACACTCACATTCAAGAAAGTTCTGCTTCATCCGAGGATTGCAGAGTGTCGATCCAAATCCAACCAACCAAAACAAGAAGAAGGAGACCAAGTCCATGTTGCGTAAAAACTACCAAACTCATTCCTGTAATCCTTGATGAAATAGAACTCGAGGTGAGTGTTGATCCAAACTAAATCCAAAACAACAAGAAGAAAAAGCACCCTTAAGTTCAAGTTGCAGAAAACTACTGCACTAAGTTTCCCAAAACCTCGATGAAATAATAGAACTACCGAGTGTGAGAGTGTTGATCCAAATCCAAATCCAGAAGAACAAAAAAGAAGAAGAAGAAGAAGACTTCAAGTTCAAGGCGTAAAAATCACGCACTCAATTTCCTTCTTTAAAACTACGTAGTTCTGTAATCACATTATCTTTGCTTATACATCCATAACAAAAACTTTTCTTTTCCTCTTTTCTTTTTCACAGAGCTAATGCTTTTGAACGAATGGGATTTGGCTTAAAGAAGAATTAAGGTTTTGGGGAGTTCAAATTCATGGTCTCAAGATAGATAGGTTTCTTTCTTCGTTACATTTATCTTGAATTTAATTGTCGAACCTGCATTATCAATTTTGATTAAGTTGTTATGGGTCTCAAATTACGTAGAATTAGAGAATTCCAATTTTGATTAAGTTTAATGTTTATTTCTAAATATACGCTTTAAAGTTTTATTCGATCATATTATAATAGTGTTTGATTTGAACATTACAAATTCTAAACTTTTTATTATGCATCATATTCTCGCTGGATGACATGATGGAATTGTGAAGAAAATTGTTCATCAGACTCTATTTGATGGAGTCTAAATATTTATTTTAGTTTTTTACTTCTTTCTTTTATTTTCTTACAAAACTAAATATTGTCTTTACCTGCACTTTACAGTAAACAATGATTATTTTATTTAATTATAAAACATTTTAAAATTACTTCAATAAATAATAATATCTCAAAAATCTATAACCAACAAAGTTAAAAAAAAAAAAATAGCTTACTGTGAAGACAGATTATACCAAGTAAAAATCTTTAGCACATTTGATATTATGATTTTTTTCTTATAAAATTATTTAATCTTCATAACTTTTCAAAGAAAGTTGTACGTATTTTTCGAAGCTTTAATTTTTTTTTAAAAGTTAAAGGACTAACCAAGCCCTAGGTAAACGTAAAAACAAAACATATTCAACAATCACCAACCTCTTCAACAATAAGATAAAAATAGTAAATAAGATGAAATATTTAAAAAAAACACAAGAAAGAAAAACAAGTTTCTTACCGCGCATTGCCCACTCGCCTCTTTCTAGCCCAACAAGCCTCCATAACATACTAATCAAACTCCTCATGTAACCCGACCGGTCCTTTCAGGTGTTCCTGCGATCTCTTTCCCCATCATTACTGGAGCACTTTCACTTCAACAATAAGATGATTTTAAGGGGACATGGATTTGAAAAGATTTGAGGCTAGGTATATATATTGAAATTATTGGTAATCCTAATTAAGAAGTAAATATAATTTGAATTATTCTCTCTTAAAAATAAGGTGACGTCTCCAAATTTGTAAAATCTTTCCAAATTGGATTCCTTTAAAACCTTATATTAACTTATAATAAAAGAAGAAGAATATCACAATAGTTTTTTATTTTTGTAAATATTTCTCAATAAAATTTGAATTATTCTCTCCCAAAAATAAGTCGATGCCCCCCAAATTTGTAAAATCTTTCCAAATTGGATACCATTAAAACCATATACCAAATTATAACAAAAGAAGAATAATATCACAATAGTTTTTATTTTTGTAAATATATTTCTCATATATATATATATATATATATATAATATATATATATAATTTTAAAATAATAATAATTATATAGTCAACATTCTAATTTATTTTGATATATTAATTAATTTCTACTAAATATTAGAAATAACTATATATATATATATATATATATATATATATATATATATATATATATATATATATATATATATATTGGAAATTATTTGTAATCCTAATGATAAGTAAATAGATTTGAAATGCCCCCAAATTTGTAAAAATCTTTCCAAATTGGATTCCTTAACCATACCAACTTATAACAAAAAGAAGAAGAATATCAAAATAGTATTTTAATTTCCTAAATACCTCATTTAATTTATTTTAAATATCCCCATTTTAAATATAGCAAGATCAATTTATTTTGATATTGTACGCTCAAACTAGGGTCCGCTGACCAATTCACAACCTCAGACACAGAACATTTGTGACCTTGACATTTTCAAAATCCTGTGAGTCTCCGAAGCTCTACCCAACATAATACCCGCAAATACCATAAATGTACCAATATATGCACAATATATATTCATTGTCACTGGGCCCATAATACAGCACTCAATATGCATATCCAAATTATATCCAATAGTTTCATATTAATAAATTCACTTTATACAACACATATATTAAAATTAGAGGATTTAATACATGCATGAAGTCATCAAAGCCACAACCCATTTTCTTCAAGATAGCCTCAAGGATCTAACCATCTCGCACGCCTCCCGACTGCGAAAAAGGGGGATCCCACACTGTAGAGCTAAAGCTCGAGGAATCGCCCTAAGGGCTACTCACCACCTAAGTGCAAAGTAACGTCCCAAATTAAACACACACATTCAAACAAATGCATGATCCTACTAATGTCTATACGAGACTAACTCAGATAACGAGTCCTCAACACCTTCTCTCACATCGCTGCAAGGTTTTCTCATATGAGAATTATTATTTTTATTAGGTGGGCAACCTCTCGATGAATATATATCAATTGGGCCAGTTCGACGATTGATATATATTATTTATATTTGTGGACTACTCCTCCGATGAGAATAAAGGAATAACCGGGCCGTCCGGAATGTCATATATATATTATTTGATTCGGGACTACCCTCCGATATGCATTTTAGACTACCGAACTCATTTCAGATCATCTCATGTAATTAACTCCTATATCTTAGACGCTCTCCAATGCATAGAATCGACGTATGTCGGGCCTAATCTCGCCTAATCACATGCAAATATATAACATGAATATATATTCGATTAAAATTAAATCACACAAACACGCATGTAATTATCACCACGCATCAAAATTACAAATTTCTGGCTAATAAAATTAAACACAAGCAATTGATTCTACTTAATCCAAACACATAATTTTACGAAAATATATTCTTAAATATTACTTCAAGAATAGTGAAACCCTCGTTACTTATCTCCTAAAGATCATAAATCAATCTGCTCACTTAGTGAACCCGAATTCACGGCCATTCTCCCGGCCCAAATTCAATCAAAGCATGATTTATCACACAAACCCATCACAGAGCCCAAATAGTCGTGGAGCGCCACTGCTGCTCCATTTTTCTCCTCCCAAAATTTTTATCACCCGTCCCATGGGACCGATCAAACACCCTTCACACTGCAAACAACCGAAACATCGACAAAACACTTAAAATATGAATAAAACCCGCGGTAGGGAGAAATCCTACCGCGATCGAAGAAACCCATAACCGTACCAACGCCAGAGCGCCTCTTCCTCATGAGTTACTTTCTCCTTCTTGTCCTCCGGGTTCGCCGACGGTCGGACATTCGTCGTGATTTTTAGAGAGAAGTTTCTCTCTCTAAAGAAAAAACCCAAAAAATGGCTAATGAGGGAAGCCTTCTTGGTTCATCACGTTTTTGGTCTCTTATAAAGAGACGCACTATTGACAATTTTGTCAATTAGTGCCTTAAAATCAAATTTCATAATGACCTTACGTCCCTCCTTTGTCAGATTTGATATTCAAGACTATCTCGCCTTCGATTTTCATTATTTCACTATAATACGCTTATGGCATATGAGTACATAAGTTATATGTGGCTTTCTTCAATTTAAAACCGTTTACGCGACCAAACGCGATGCCTCTCAAAACGCGTCGAATCCGGAACGTTCTGCAAAATTACTTAAATTTTGTACGCATATAACTAGATTTCGTGAGACGACCAACGGCAATCCGCCATCATCCGAGGTCTAGAGAATTACACGGATTTTTAACCTCCACGCAATTTTTACTAAATCACACGATTTTGCCCTTTATTCCGTAAATCAAATTTCGGGTCTTACATTCTCCTCTCTAAAAGGAATTTCTGGCCCAAATTCAACGATCATTATCAACATTACATATGCAATACATGCACTCTACCATGCATGTAACCAGTTATAAATGACCAAACCACGCATCACCTTCAGTCCCTAAACAAGAAGAGATAGGTGGCCCCACTGTGTCTCACGCTCCCACATTGACTCCTCCACTCCATAGCGCGCCATAGCACTATTTCATTCACGGTTCATGGGCCGCGAAACCCGATCACGATCATCCAAAATGCACACGTCCCCTCCTCAAAGGTCCCATTCGTATCAACCCTCATTCGTCTCGCAATCCACCACATGGGGCCGGATCCGAATATATTTCGAGCATGGAGACGTGAAACACCGCGGGACACCGGCGATGCCCGGGTCGGCACGCCATCGCGGCCTATCCTCTCGAGTATCTCAAAGTCCAATAACTTACGATAACTTCCCGCGACGTGTTTAACCTCGACCACTCCTCTCTGTCACCTCGCAAGATCGCCATCCCAACCTCGGACCTCTATGGTCGACGCCGCACTTCATCATACCCTCTATGCTTCGGGCCGAGTCGCGGAGAAGACGCTATCGACAGCTCACCTTCAAAGGTGCGTCTCTAATCGATCAGACCCGTGATAGCCTTCTCTCCCACCATCCAACCCATGCAGACCCACGTGGCCTCCCACAATGCCTCTCATACGATGCCATCCCGCATACCGCCGCACAACTATTGTCGGAGGCTAATTCCATAATTAAGAGCAATTAATCCTCTACCCTTATGATCCAGGATGCATGCTCGCAACATGTCCTCTAACACCCGTATGTAATCCATACAACATGTAACCTACACAACCTTGCTCGTAAACGCATCCTTCCAAGGTCACACCACCACAACCAGCGGGACCGTCAACCCAGTCCGGTCCATGTCACGAATGACATCCCTATACCGAGAGCCCCGCCACCAACAATACCCAATGCAATTTCCAAAAAGGGCATCCACTCCCGAGTCACCCTCAACTCCGTATCACTCAACTCTAAGTCTATGCGGATAATTTAACCGCAGGCTTTCATATCGGGCAACATAACGCTTCACCTCCGAGCCCGTTACTTCCTAATCAACTATGAGTCTCTTTCGGACGAGTCCCAAAAAGACCAATTCAACCCACACTCACCGCAGTGCGGAACAATGACCAAATCCGTGGACCGCACACTCACCATGTGATGTTACCGCGTCTGCAAACGCACACTCATACATCACACCCCTCAATCCTGTCCAATCATGAGAACCCGGCGAGATTTCATCATAACCCGTAATCTATCGGGTCAACTCCTCACCCTAGTAGCCCTGAAGAACATCTATACTCGCTTCTCTTAAAGGCCTAACCCTGGTCACCGTCGGTCGGTGGCGACACCGACCTAGGTTCACCACCGACAACCCGATGGTTCAACTTATCCATGTCGCCCGACAACCGCCAACGGCGCAAACACAACGAAAATCACGACGCCCGATGCACAACCGATTCGCCCCTCGACTTCGATCCAACACTCCACTTCTCAACATCTATAAAGGTCGAAGTGTCAGATAGCACCGAATCAAACTAGTTCCTCTAACGTGGAGGAATGAACCGGTGATACCTCCCGTCTTATGGCCAATCAAATCGCAGATTGTCCCAAAAATCTCGATCCCGCCCCGGGAAATCCCACACTATGCTCAATCCTACCCTGGGCTCAAACTACAGGAAGCGTAATTTTCCGCCTCTTCGAACTAGGAGAAATGATCCTCTTGTTACCACCAGATCCCGAAAAACCCAAGTATCCTCGATTTCTTCTCTATGGTCGTGGCTGTTGTCCCAACCATTGAGTCCATATCCCTTATCCCACGATCCCGTCCCTCGAATGGAAAACTTCACCACTCGTGTCTCCTCGTAGACATCCGTACCAATCCCAAGAGACTACGATCTCGAGGATTTGACATTCTGCCTCTCAATCTACCATTGCTCAACCCCAGTCGACCGACACTCCCGCGCTAACACCACGCATCCTCTGTAAAACCCCACACACCTCAGTAAGCCAAAACTTGTGTACTTATCGAACTTAGCCGCATGCAATTGACGGTCTCTAACAAATTGTGAAAACAATCCTCAAGATGCCTATGCTCCCACTGAGCTGGAGTGATCAAAATGTCATCCTCGAATACTACGACACAACCTGATCCACAGATGGTCTGAACACCCTACATGAGATCCACAGACCGCCGCGATTCATCAATCCAAAGGGCATCACCAGAAATCACAAAGTGCCCATAACAGCCCCAATCCGCTGTCTTGTGGGATATCCATTTCCCAACCCTCAGCTGGTAACCACGCGGAGAGGCCTATCTCGAGTAGACTCGCACTCTCTCAATCAATAAATAAATTGTCAACTTTGCAATGGGCAGTGCAATCGATTCTCATCGTGAACCCCCAAGGCTCATCCGCTCAGCCAATGCACGGTCGGCGGTCTCGCCCTCTTCTTTCTCAACTGTAGAATCAAGCGCCCATGGTGAAGTGCTCTATTCAATAAACCCCTTGTCCAAGTAGGCTCCGTAGCTAGACTCCACAGCCCCGCAATTAACCGTATCCTAAAGTGAGTCATAGACGGGTGAATATACCGTGGTGTAACTCAATACCAAGTCTACAACCCTATGTGGAGGTGCGTGGGCCCCGTGTAAATTATCCGAAAACATCCGCATACCGCAAACCACTCGAGGTAGATCTGTCGCCTCACTCGCCCTTCTAGCGTAGCGCCAAGCAACAACCCGCTTAACCGCCCCCTCGACTCTCGGACTATACCGCTCTGGCGTCATCGCGTTTCTGTCTCCCCTACCACAGAGTACCGTCCCGCGTGGTAGCGTGTAATCCTCCCACGCGCTCACTACAATCGAGCACCCACTTCGTAGGCTTACGCCAATCCATCCTCCCCGTGGACGCCTCGAACTCGACATGTCCATAATCCCCGTGTCCATCGTGAGTAGAGTCCTCGAGATCTCAACCCGCAACCCTCGGCTCCAGACTCCATTTCTCGCCCAATCCTTAGGGGAGACCACATTAGTCCCTCTTAAGGTCTCAGAGGTCCTTGCCCATTTCCCACCACTGGGGCCCCACTCCCTAGTTAGAACGCGCCTGCCTATCCTGGTCACGTCGAGGTAACTCATAGCCTCTAACACTTTCTCGTTTCCGAGACATGAACCAATGGTCTACCACCACCGAGATCTTCCCCCGCGAATGTCTGGTGATGATACTAAACCTCTCGGGCGTTACTAGATCTTCCTGTCACCCGCTATATCACTGCAGCATAAGATTCGCTGCACACCACAAAATGCAAAATCGACAACACCGGTGGTGCTGGACTGGCACTGGGTGGATCGCCCTCCATGTCCTCGTCCTCTACTTCAGCCATTTACACACTAACATATACAAGAATCGCTTAGTTTTCGTCGCCTAACTAGTAATGTAGATGCCGGACATTAATGTATTTGACAACCCGAACTACCCGCTCATTTCTAAGTGGAGCCAAATTTCAACCACTCGCATTTATTCATTTCAATAAGGTTCTAAACTCTTGCTCATTTCCCCAAGACCCAAATCCCAAGGTCATAACCCATAACCTAAGTATTTACTCCTTTCTTTTCCTATACGCATATCACCACATGCATATATAATTCCCTACGCAACTAATGCTGCAATTTCGATTTCAATTGGTAGTTACACACTTGTTCCTAAGGTATAACCATGTTCTCGGCAGACAATTAATCCATACACATAACTCATATCGAATCAATCGCTGCTTAAAATATTTGCTTTCAACAAAAAAATTTTCAAAATTTTATTTTTAAAAAAAATTTCCAAAATTTTATCAAAATTTGAGTATGATTTTATTTAACTAATAAATTAAATTTCTATTTTTATTTTTTTTCAAAATTTTATTTTGGCAATGAACAAAGGTTCATTTAACACTGGGAAAATACTCTAGTCGAAACCCGCTTGAAAATCCCTGGCCTCTGCACCAGTAACAATCTCGGCGCCTCAGCGCCTACGCCTGTGCCGCCCCTCGCGCGCCACCCCCACGCATGCCCACTACAAGGCCCCGTGAGACGCCCCAAAGACGACGCCCACAAGGCGGCCCTCAAGCCGTTAGCCCACACAAGACGCCAGCGCGCTTCACCACTGCTTCATTCCACTATCACAATACATGTGTATTGCGATGCGCTTGTCTCACCAACTCAACCTATTGCAATACAATTTCTTCAACACGCACTATGTTGCAATACAATCGTCTCTGCAATATATACCAAGAGCTCAAAATTCAATCTTTTCGCACATTTTTTTTCCGTTAAATTGGAAAATTCTAAAATCACTAAAAATCATTTTTTTCCATACTCTTAAATACTCAAATAAATTTATAAAATTTATTTTCTTCCATTTTCAATTTTACTACTTTGTAAAAAATGAAAATTATTTTCAATTTCATCAAATAAATTCTCGTAAAATTTATTTTCCTTGGCTTTAAAATTTCTTCACTTTTCCAACAACCCAAATAAATTTAGAGGTTCTTATTTTATTTAATTTTCGTCAGTTTTACACTGTAAAACCTAAAAAATTAAATTTCTTCAATTCTCATCTAATAAATTTATTAAAAATTTATTTTCCTTCATTTTCGATTCCAGCTTTGTACACCGTACGCTCCAAATATATATTTTTTTTTCTAAAAATATTTCCTACACTTCCATATGCTAACCACCAAGCACACATGGCCAATTCCTCAACACCTGCAACATGTCGGGCACATCAATCATCAAATATCACATACAATGACATTTCATCAATCACGCACCCATTCACCCAATCACAATAAAACACATCAACACACGTACACCGTAGTCCTAGTGTTAATCCCGTGATTTCTAGGTAACTCATACTCTAAACCGAACGCCAAACCACACCAGTGGTGATGCTTTTCTCAATTACGCCTGCCTGGCCCTCAATCTCTAGTTCATATACCTATTTTCCACATCAAACCACTCAGTGGTGATGGATACCCAAACCCGAAGCCTTGTGTATCAGAGGTCACTGAGCTACCAAGTCAAGACGCCCAAACTATGTCCGTTGACTACCACACCATAGACATTTTGGTGAATGCTCGTGATCCGACATTTTTCACGAAAATCGAACAGTCTCCTCTTTGTAATCGTAAGCTCTACCCAAATACAATACTGTCCCAAAATGTTCAATATATGCAATATAACTAATATGGTCACTGGGGTCCATAACAATACTAATATTTATTATCCAAACTATATCTAATAGTTTCAAGAGTTAATAAACTACTCTTATACAACACATATTAAAATTATACACGATGAAGTCAATGCGCCACATCCAATTTCTTTTCTTCTGTAAGATAGCCTCAAGTGATCGAACCGCTTCCTCACATCACATACAAAAAGTTGGGATCCCATGACTTGCTAGAGCGCCAAAGTCAAGAGGAGAATCACCCTCTAAGGCTCACTTCACCACCTGCAAGCTGCTAGAATACAGAGAATGTCCCAAATTAAACACACATTCAAACAAATGCATGATCCTACTTGAATGTCTACATGACTAACTCCATCCCAGTCCTCACGATTTCTCACACTCTGCTTTCCTCATATGAGAATTATTATTTATTAGTGGGCAACCCTCCGATGAATATATATCAATCGTCATCTTATCATTGATATATATTATTTGTTCAGGACTACCTCCTAATTAATAAATATCAATCGGCCCGATTTCATGATATATATTATTTGATTTGGATTACCTCCGATACCTCTACATTTTAGACTACCCCGAACTTTGTTTTCAGACTATCTCATGCACTAACTCCTATTCTAGGATGTTCCAGCAGATGGCGTGAATGCATGTATGTCGGCCTTAATTTAGTCTATAAATATATAAACATGGAATATATTCGCATAAAAATTAAATCACACAAACATGCTATGTAATTTATTAATGCGAGATCAAAATTAGCTCTCTTGGGCTAATAAAAATTAAACACAAGTTAATCGATTCAATTGATTTAACTAAACACATAATTTTGCATTTGAAAATATATCTGACATTTGCTTTCGAATAGTGAAACCCTGTTATTCCCGAAAGATCACAAATCAACAAATACACTTAGTGAACCCGAAATTCACTACCATCTCAATTCAATCAAAGCATGATTTATCACACAAACTTCATCATTAGAGCCCACTCACCGGGAGTACGGTCGGCCCATTTTCTCTCCCCAAAAATTTTATCAATTGTCTCATGGTGTTAGATCGATCAAACGGCCCTCACTCAAACAACCGAAAGATCGACAAAAAACACTAAAATAATGTGTCCCAAATAAGTGGAGAATCCTTACTAATGTAGCGCTTGAAGAAACTCCTGAACTGCACCACCGAGCCCTTCCGCGCAGAGCCTCCTCCTTCTTCTCATCCTGGGTCATGCTTCAGACTGGTCGCAGTGATTCGCGTGATTTTTGTAGCAGGTTTCTCCTCTGAAGAAAAACCAGTAGAAGCTAAATGAAGCCTCTGTTCATCACGTTTGTCTCTAAGAAGAGACGGCACTATTGACAATTCTTGTCAATTAGTGCCTTAAAACTCAAATTTCATATACCCATCTTTACGTCCCTCTACTTCTCAGATTCGATAATCTAAGATCATCTCGGCCCATTTTCATTGTTTCTCTACCAATACTTATGGCATGAAAGAAGACACGTTATATGCTTTCAAAACCTGCTTACTGCACATCTAAAATGGCACACGCTCAAAAACGCATTTAACTGACAATGGGAACACAAATTTTACGCGCTAATCAGATTCAGGAGACAGATTCCAATCTGCAACTCGCTTTGTCATCCGAGGTCTAGAGAATTTGTTACGGATTTTTAACGTATAATTTTTGTAATTAAAATTACGATTTACCTTTATTTTAAATCGAAATTTTTATCTTACAGATATGTTAATTAATTTTGTACCAAATATTAGGAATAACTATGAATCGCTATCTTTGATCAGAATACCATAGAGGATCTTCAACCCTACCGAACTCCTGAACCCGAATTCCCCATAGTATATATATTCTCATTTGAGGCCATAACTGCAGCAGCACGAAGAACTATTGCAGATAATGAGATCTATTCTCATACACTATGCCAGAACAGAATTAAAAATCGATCATTACAAGTTATGGACTACAACGATAAAGAGAAGAATACCCAAAATTATCATGTAAGAAAAATATATATATATAAAGATAACTAAAACTTTGTCTGAATGAAATGTAAAACAGGATGATAAAAAAAAATTTAACATTAGAAAATTGTGAAGATAAATTTAAGGCTGATAAAAGAGTAAAATGAAAATTAACTGGAATTCATGGCACTGGTTTCCAGAAATAGTAAGGAATTTGCAAGAACTGATTCAAATGCCAAATGATTAAAGGCAGAAGATGAAATCAACAACCAAAAGAAATAACAGAAATGATCAAAACATGTACTATTTTTATTAACTGGGACCGATAAATAACAAATAACAAACAAAACGGCAGATATGCCTTAGGAGCTCCTTCCATACCAGTTCTTGGTGAGGCAATATTTGTAGATGCTCCCTGGCTACCTCTAATCCTGGCAGCTGAGTAAGACTCTGAGTTTTTCAGACAAATCTGAGGGATCAAGAATTTTTGATACAATGAGCTTCGTTTTCACTTTCTAATTTTTGTCTCTTGCTCTTCTACATTCTTCTAATCCAGGTGTTCCTTCCACTATATTCTGTTTCTGCTACAATTTAACTTCTTAACAATCCCTTGAGATTCATCAAGTCTCGGTATTCCGTAGATGTTGAAGAATTCGGTGCTGCAAATAACCCTGAAATAAAGTGAGCCTCTCAATTCTTCAACATCAGCATTGCATAATATCTAGAGGCAGACTGAAGAGAGTGAAGAAAATACTGGTTTGGTGAGAAGAAACTTCCTCCTTCTGTCAGATCAACAGAAGACTGATAGTCTTCCTCCTGTCCAGATCAATGATAGGTCCATTCCTATCCATAATTCCGCTAACTATAAGCTGCCTTACATATGCCTGAGGGTAAAAAATGCCAGACCGTGAGAGTTCCATAATGAGTAGTTGAAGGCCAGTCCTAAAATCCCAGAAATCACATGTTGCCCACTCAACAGCGAAAAATACAGAGCAACAAGTCGATGAGCTCACAGTTCCAATCCACTGGTTTAGAAGACCTTAGGCATGGACTGACTTCCTAATCCAGCTTGCCTGTCTCCTTACCCATTAGAGTTCATATCCAAGGCATGTACAGCTTTTGCTCACACATGATAGCCTGGACTTGTAGCTTAGCAAAGATTTCAGTCCGCACGATTTTTGAATAGAGGAAACAATGTGATGAAAAGACAAGGATGGGTACTGAGATCACTGCTACTTATCTCTGAGTAGGGGTGGCACTTTATCCCATCTTCATGACGTTTTCGAACTCCCAAACCTAATTTTTAAGCCAAATCCCAAATGGGATCAAAACATTAAAAAAATATTGAAAAAGAAAAGAAAGAAAAAGAGACAGTTTTGTTCTATGATATTATATAAGCAAAAGAAAGTAGGTCTATGAGCTCCATTAGTTTTTTTGGAAAATTAACTGCAAGTTTTTCTCGCAACTTGAACTTGGGGTCTTTCTCTTCGCAGTTTATCGATCACTCACACTCGTATTTCATCCTCGAGGATTTTGGGAAAATTGACCGCTCTTTCTTCATTGGGATTTTGACGGTCACAGCTCTACTTCATCCAGCGAATGAGTCCGGTGGGAAGTTTTTTCGCAAATATCTTTCTTGTTCGATTTGATTTGATCAACACTCACATTCAAAAGTTCTATTTCTTCTAAGGATTCTAGGAATGTTGATCAAAATCCAAATCCAAAACAAGAAGAAGACCCCAAAGTCTGCTGCGTAAAACTACTGTGACTTCATTCCCGTAATCCTGATGAAATAGAACTCCTAAGTGTGAGCGTTGACCCAAATCCAAACCAAAACAAGCAGTTAAGAAGAAGGACACCCCAAGTTCGGGTTAAGTAAAACTACCAGACCAATTTTCCCAAAATCCGTGATGAAATAACTACTGATATGAATATTGATCAACCAACCAAAACAAAAGTTAAGAAGAATATCAAAATAGTATTTTGCATTTTAAACATTCCTCATTTAAAATTGCACTTGCAGCTTATGTGACATCCCACCACGAATGAGGAAACAATGTGAATAAAAGACAAGGATGGGTACTAGACCATCAAGCACTTAGTATCCTGAGCACAATAGAACCCCAGAGGACGAATTTCATCTTTCTTGTATCCTCGGAAACCTTTGATAAGAATCCCCATCATTTGCAACATGAGATACCACACAGGGGGCAAAGGAAGTAATCCAAAGCGACAAATGTGAATTAGATATGTTTTCTATTTAAAATGTATTTTTTTTTAAAAAAATTACTTATTTTATTATTTACTATTATTATTATTATTATTTTAAAAGGAAAAAAAAAGAGAATTTTAATGATTGAACATTACTGGTTGAAGTCATGATGGTAAATCAAGACCCTCACGGTCCACTCAGTTCCAAGGCACTCTCCATTTACACTCTATTTATTATTGGACACCAACCTAATATGTCCACTCTCTCTGTTTTCCTTTTCACCACCTATTTATTATTTTAAAATAAAATTTAGATGTAACATTTGGGAATAGTATTTCAATCTTAAATGACAAAATATCATATCTGTTTTTCATCCATAAAAAATCGAATAAAAGCCAAAAGTGTATTTATTTTATTTTATATTTTATTAAATAAAGTATTAAAATTATATATATTAATAGTAATTTTTATTAGTAATTTCTATTTGAGAACATTAGTTATTATTTATAAAATGATGAATAAGGGAAAATAGATTAAATTATTTTGAATAAGAAAATCATAATATCAAAAGTGCCTTCAGATTTTTTAGATTATACTGTGTCTCCCATTTTAAATAGTAAACATTTATTTTTTTCTAATTTCAAAATCAAGAATATAAACTTTCCTTATAGATTTTTTGAGGAAATATTATTTATTGATGTAATTTAGCACAGTTATAATTAGAAATAAAAGAATTATTGTTTAAAGAGAAAGGGTGGTAAATAATTAATGCTTAGTTTTGTAAGGAAAAATAAAGAAAAGTAAATATTTAGACTCTCTATATAATGATTTATTTAAAACTTTAAATATAATTTACTTATTCATTTCTATTATATAGGATTAAAATGATTTTAAAATAAATAAACGTTAACAAATTTAATATTAATTTATTATTAGTTTTTGTTTTTCTACAAAAATATCAAGTATTAGAGTAAATAGTAATATTATTTCCTTGATACTAAATTAGAATCAAGCACAACAAAATACAAACTTTGGAACTGTTTTTGCTTTTACTTGACCACACATGAAAGTTAAACAAAGTTCTGAAATATAAAGGTAAAAGGTGCAAATTGAAAATATTTTACAGATCGATAAGAACTGGCAAGGTTCAAGGGAGAGATTGTCTAGTTCTTCCACTCATCCTCTATGAATTCAAAGCTCTTTATCTTCTTTTCTTTTCCTTATTCATCCATGCCATGTGATAAAAAAAGCATGTTTCTATGTGTGTGAGAAATAATCATATACATTTAATTTAACTATAGCTTCAAAAGTTACATTTAATTTAACTATTTTTGTTATTAATTTACTAAACATATTTAAAATCTTCTCAAGGATTAAATTTAAAATAATTTAATACTGAGGCTTAACTTAATCTGCTACAACAGTCCCTCATAGCCATCAAGTTTACCTAACTAATAACTTCGCCTATGAGACACGAGATAGTTGGGCCAGACCTAGCCCAAATATCCATTTATTAGAATCAAGTAATCAAGGCGTGGACGAGCCAGGGTCGAGCCTACATCGCCGAGCAAGCCTTATAAAGCATTAAGGCTGTCACCTAAGTCGGAAACTTGCAACTGACGAATCAAGCCTAAGCCCTCAATTTAGTTGGCCCGACTAAATTAACGCAAGAAGTTCAAATTGTCGCCTCCGGCCCATGGTTATAAAAATAATAAGTAACCAATCTTCTACGTATTTCATCAAACATTTGTTTCGTTGTTTTTTTTTTCCAAAAACCTTTTTCACAAATGGGCATTTAAATGCATTTATGTTAAATCTCAAATAAATGCAAACCAAATGAAGGTTTTTTCATAATAAGGTCCTAAGCAAAATTAAAGAATTGTTTATAAATATATAATATATAATAAATGTAATGGTGACATTGGGCTATTATCACGAGAACTCACCTGCCAAATTTCAGTTCTAATCTAGCATGTTCAAAAATTTTAGCTTTGTAAGGCAATTCCCAATCCCTAAGAATTAGACTAGGCCGAGCCGCATTTTATCGGGCTCGAAAAATCGAGCCAAATTTGACTCAACCCTGATTTAGGCCCTTAGCCCCCGTCTCGACCTGCTAACTTCTAGGATAGGAGGCATAAGCATTATCGATTGGGCAACAAAAGCAACAGCAGATTTGATCGTTTGAGTAAGATGGAGATAATCCTGCGTTCATCGGCATAAAATGACCTCTTTAGATGGAAGTGTGGATGAGTTCTCGAGGTGAGTCAAGATGAGCTTTCGAGAACAAAAAGCCTTTGTTTTTGAAAACTGACATTTTGACAAGATTCTAGCTTCATATGTAAGGGAGTCATGGTAACTCGGTATACTGGGCTTAAGCATTTGCATATCCGGGAGGCTACGAATCGCTGAATGTGATTGTTCATTCATGGCACGTGCACTTAGCGGAAAACCCATATGTGAAATTATCTTGCCAGTTTATCACTCGCTGCCGAGTGGATCACAATTTTAGATACAGAGTGTACAAAGAGGACTCGCTCACTAAAGGCCGCTGCTTAGAATAAAGCCTAGTCGTGGTCAGTAGGTAATTGGGGAGGTCACGTATTAAAACTCTAAATTTTATTATATGTTTGATTAAGAGTGATTATGTACTCAACTATTGTATATAATTGATGTATTTTATGGGTATTAATACAGCGGCCCTATAACCATTATTTTACTCGCATGCCGACTCGTACGATCATTGTAAATCGTCATGACAGTTTCAGACTCAAGTGTGAGCCCCCGTACAGCTGAGACTCGCCCGATTATGCTCTGCCTGGGTTACCCGACATCTACGAGAGATTTCATGGGCCGACGACCGCCCACTGCACCCCTGCCTTGGAACGTCACTCCTCAGATTGTTGTGCAGCCTTCCGAATTCTTCTCAACATCCGTAGATACCTGACGATGAACCCAAGGGAGCTCTCCGCCATGGAAGAAGAAGAATTGTCTTCTCTATACTCTATTTGATGGATGTTTGTAAATTTAATTTCTTCTTTTAGCAATCCCACTTCTACAACCATTCATGCGACGTGGGGGAGGCATATATGCTTCCTTCTAATAAAGTGCCAAGCTTTATTTATTTATTTATTTATCTCAGTCTCCGCTAATAAAAAATGTATTGTGGTTTGATCTTCATTTTTATTTATTTCTTTTCTGGGTTGTTAATTTCATCTTCCGCCTTTAATCATTCGGGCCTTTTGAATCGGTTCTGCAAATTCCCTTTACTATTTCTTGAAACTAGTGCCATGAATCAAATTCACTTTATTTCCTTTTCATTAAATTTTTAAATTTATCTTCCACAATTTTCTAATGTTAATTTTTTTATTATCATCCTTGCTTTTACATTTCATTCGACAAAGTTTTAAAGTATCTTTATATATATTTTTTTCTGCATGTATGAATTCTCAGATTCTTCTCTTTATCGTTGTAGTCCATAGCTTGTAACGATCGATTTTTAATTCTGTTCTCGCGTAGTGTATGAGAATAGATCTCATTCCCGAGAGTCAATGGGGCCTCGCCTTATTTTAGAGGCACACTGGGGCTCTTATTTACTACAGGATCACAAACAATTTCAATATAGCAGTATTATTTCTAATATTTGAAAGTAAAAATTAACAATATATATCAAAAATACTAAATATTACTATATAATTATTTTAAAATAAATAAAATAATATATATATATATATATATATATATATATATATATATATATATATATATATATATATATATATATATATATATATATATATGAGAATATTTAAAATAAAATAATAGATATTCTTCTTTCTTTGTTATAAAGTCAGATGGCTTTTAAGGTCTAATAAAAAGATATTTCATAGGTTTCTAAGAGTTATCACTATTTTAGTAGTAATAATTAAATTATATTTATTATTAGATTACAAATAATTTCAATATATATAATTGCCTTAAAGCTCCCTTAAATCCATGTCTCTTCTCTTAAAATCGTTCCAGTTTGGATGAGCTCTAGTTAACTATCAAAGAACGGCGGAAAAAGATCATATATATTCCTCGTGGTGTTAATGCTGCGAGTGAGTTTTTCGATATAGCTACGAGGCTCACAGGTGAAGAATGGTAATCACGACAGAAACTTGTTTTTTTGTTCTCCTTTCTTTTCGCTTTTAAATTTTTTGCCTTATTTACTATTACTTTTTATCTTATTGTTAGTAATATGATGATGTGTGTTTCATTAAGGGCTTGCTAACTCTTTTGAAAATAAAAAATAAAAACTGGTGGTTAAAGGTCTTTCAAAATCGCTCTAATGAATACGTGAAAAATAGATTAAATACCTATAAGAGTATCATAATATCAATGTGCTAAGATTTTTACTTATTGTTATGTCCTATCTTTTATCAGAAATATTTGCTTTTTTTCGACTTGTTATGTTATATTTGAGAAATATTTATTGAAGTACTTTAAGAATGCTTATACTGTGTCAGCTTAATAGAGCTGCTTAATGAAAGGTAATACAATATTTAGTTTTGTTGTAAAATTAAAATAAAATAAATATTTAGACTCCATCAATCAAATAGAGTATAGTAGACAATCTCTTCTTCACCTCAAATTTCCACATGTCATCAATATAAATATATACAATAAAAGTTTAGAATTCTGTAATGTTCAATCGTAAAGAATTAATAGCAATATAATCGTATAAATTTAAATATCGATATATTTGGTGAACAAAACACGCACTTAATCTCAAAAATTTTCTATCTTTCTAATTTTCTGGTTTACTTCGATAATTTGAGATCTCATACGCCTTAATCAAAATTACACATGGAAGGCCAATTGTACCACGATATGTCGTGGGCCGGAAGACCTATCTCTATCCACCTCATGGACATTTTTCGAACTCCCTCAAAACCTCATTCTTAAGCCAACTACAATGAATCGTGCAACATTAAAGATAAAAATAAATAAAAATAAGAAAGAAAAGGAAATAAAAGAGTGCTTTTGTTCCGTATATGAGCAGTTGCAATGAAAGTCTACTTTTTCCAAAAATCGAGTTTGAAAGCCGGCACTGACCGCTTCTTCTTTCCTCGCTTTGATTTGATCAACACTGTTACTGCAGTTTCCATTTCATCTGGAGTGATTTTGGGTCGAGTTAGGTATTTCCAATCTGAAACTTCAGGTCTTCTTCTTTCTTTTCTTTTCTGTTTGGATTGGATGGATCACCCCAGAGCCTGAGTTTCATCTGAGGATTCTAGGAATGAGTTTGCTGCGTTAAAAAACTACCAAACTCATTCCCAAACTCATGAAATAGAACTCCCGAAAGGAGCTGCCATCCAACCAAATCCAAAACAAGAAGGAAAGAAGAAGAAGACCCCAAGTTCGTTGCAAAACTACCGTGACTTATTCCCTTAATCCCGATGAAATGAACTCCCTGTGTGCGAGTGTTGATCCAAATCCAAATCCAAAACAAGAAGAAGAAGATGAAGAAGACCCCAAGTTCAAGTTGCAGAAAAAACTACCAGACTCAATTTTCCAGAAAAAACTAATGGAGCTCCTAGACCACACTTTCTTTTGCTTATAATATCCATGGAACAAAACTCTCTTTTTCTTTCCTTTTCTTTTTTCAATTTTTTTTTATTTTTATCTTTAATGTGTTTTCTTTTTTTGATCCATTTAGACGGCTTAAAGAAAAATTAGGTTTTGGGGTTCAAAATGTCCATGGTCTCAAGATGATAGGTTTTTCTGAGCAGACATTTGATTATTAATTTTAATCACAAGAACTCCGCATTATTGAATCTTTGATTAAGCTGTTACAAAATTCCCAAATTTAATGCAGAATTGTATAATTAGGAGTAATCTTTGATCAAGCGTAATGTTTATTTCTAAATATATCAGTGTTTAAAGTTTTATCTGATCATATTTGTATTAGTGTTTTAGATTTGAACATGATGGAAATTTGGTGAAGAAGAATTGTCTATTGTACTCTATTTGATGGAGTTTAAATATTTATTTTATTTTTTACTTTTCTTTATTTTTCTCATAAAACTAATATTATTTTTTAATATCTTTTCATTAAACAATTATTATTTTATTTCTAATTATAAACATTATTTAAAATTACTTCAATAAATAATAATTTCTCAAAAATCTATAACCAACAAAGTTCAAAAAAAATAAATGTTTACGGTAAAAGATAGGATACTCGAAAGTAAAAAATCTTAGCACATTTGATATTATGATTTTTTCTTATAAAAATTATTTAATCTATTTCCTTTTCCCTTTATTCAACAAAAACAATTTTCAAAAGAAAGCCAGAATAAAGATTTTCTTCAGCTTTTAATTTTTTTTTTCAAAAAATTTAAAGGACTAACTAAGCCCTAAGTAACTAAACAACACATATTCATCATCCACCAATATCTTCAACATTAAAGATAAAATAACAAAGAATAAGACGAAAATATTTTTATAAAAAAACTGGAAAGAAAGAAAAAAAAAGGTTTCATCGACATATTGCCCACTCTTGCGCTTCCTATCTAACCGCAGCCTCCGCAACATACTAATCAAACTCCTCATGCAAAACGACCGCCTTTTCAAGGTGTCTCGTGATCTCTTCCCATCATTACTGATAGCTTCTTCACCACTAACAAGACGATTTTGGCTGTGGACATAGATTTTAAGGCTGTGATATATATTGAAATTATTCAGGGAATCCTAATTAAGTATAAATACAATTTGAATTACTCTCTCCCGAAATAAGGTGACGCCTCTGCAAATTTGTGTAAATCTGCAAATTGAATTCCTAAAACCATATACCTAACTTATAATAAAGAAGAAGAATATCACAATAGTATTTTATTTTGTAAATATTTCATTTATATATATATAATTTGATTTTATTTTGAATAATAATTATATAGTCAGATTTAATTTATTTTGATATAGCTGCTAATTTCTACTCAATATTAGAAATAACTATATATATATATATATATATAGAGTATATATATATATATATATATATATATATATATATATATATTGGAAATTATTTGTGATCCTAATGAAGAAGTAAATATAATTTGAATAATTCTCTTTCAAAAATAAGACAATGCCCCCCAAATTTGTAAAATCTTTCCAAATTGGATTCCTTTAAAACCATACCAACTTATAACAAAAGAAGAAGAATATCAAAATAGTATTTTAATTTTTAAATATTCCTCATTTAATTTATTTTTAAATATTCCTCATTTTAAATATAGTAAGATTTAATTTATTTTGATATATTAATTTAATTTATACTAAATATTGTAGCAATCTCATGAATCGGCTTTATCTTTTGTGATTTCAAGAAGAATTCATGGAGGGATCTTTCGACCTTGTGATGAACTCAGAATCCGACCTATCTCTTCTTCGAATTACCCTTTCATTAAACAATGATTATTTGTTTCTAATTATAAACATTCTTTTAAAATTACTAATAAATAATAATTTCTCAAAATCTATAACCAACAAAGTCTAAAAAAAAATAAATGTTTATTAAGAAAAGATAGGATACTGTAAGTAAAAAAATCTTAGCACATTTTTATATTATGATTTCCTTTTCTATAAAAATTATTTAATCTATTTTCCTTTATTCATCGAGCGCCAAAGAAAGTTGCACAAGATTTTCGAGTTTTGCACTTTTTTTCAAAAGCAAGTGTGATCAACCAAGCCCTAAGTAATCAAATAACACATACCCATCATCCACCATATCTTTCAACAAATAAGATAAAATAATAGTATATAAGACTCTAAAATATTTAAAAAAACATAAAGAAGAAAAAAACAAAGTTTTCACTCAAGTAGATTGCCACTCTTACGCTTCCAATCCGATAAAAGCCTCCATAACATACTAATTTAAACTTCTCATGCAACTCGACCGCCTTTTGCGAAGGTTCCCGTGATCTCTTTCCCCATCATTACTGATGCTTCTTCGCCTTTCAAGAATAAAGATGATTTTAGCTTAAAAGTATGGGATTTAAGGGGGTACTTTAAGGCGGTATATATATTGAAATTATTGCAATTTAATTAAGAAGTAAATACAATTTGAATTGCTCCTCCCTAAAAATAAAGTGATGCCCCAAATTTGTAAAATCTTTCCAAATTCGATTCCTTTAAACCATATACCAAACTCTATATAAATAAAAAGAAGAAGAATATCACAATAGTTTTTATTTTTTGTAAATATTTCTCATTTATATATATATATATATATATATATATATATATGAGTATATATATATATATATATATATATGTATATATAATTATTATTATTATATAGTCATTTAATTTATTTTGATATATTAATTAATTTCTACCAAATATTAGAAATAACTATATATATATATATATATATATATATATATATATATATATATATATATGTTATATATAAGTATATATTGAAATTATTCAATCCTGAATTGCTAAGAAATAGAATTTTGAACTATTCTCCCAAAATAAGTCGATACCCCCAAATTTGTAAAATCTTTCCAAAATGGATCTCTTTAAAACCATATACCAACTTATAACAAAAGAAGAAGAATATCACAATAGTTTTTTATTTTTGTAAATATTTCTATTTATATATATATATATATATATATATATATATATATATATATATATATATAAGTATATATATATATAAAAAAAAATAATAATTATATAGTAAGATTGAATTTATTATGATATTAATTAATTTGTACTCAAATATTAGGAATAACTATGAATTGCTTATCTTTTGACTGAAGAATTCATGAGGATCTTCAACTCCAGATGGAACTCCAGGAACCCGAATTCCCCATTCGATGACACTAGTATATATATTCTCATTTGAAGCCATAACTGCAGCAGCACGAAGAACTGTTGCAGATAATGAGATCTATTCTCATACCTGCCATACACTAGGCGAGAACAGAATTAAAAATCGATCGTTACAAGCTATGGACTACAACGATAAAGAGAAGAATACCCAAAATTCATCATAAGAAAAAATATATATAAAGATAACTAAAACTTTGTCCGGAATGAAATGTAAATTGTGGAAGATAAATTTAAGGCTGACAAAGAAATGAAAATTAACTGGAATTCATGGCACTGGTTTCCCGAAACAGTAAGGAATTTGCAAGAACTGATTCAAAAGGCAGAAGATGAAATCAACAACCAAAGAAATAAATAGAAATGATCAAAACAAGTACTTTTTTATTAACTGGGACCGATAAATAAATAAATAAAACGACACCTTCGGATAGAAGACAGCAGATATGCCATAGGAGCTTCTCCTTCCATACCAGTTCTATGGTGAGGGCAAATATGGCTTGTAGATGCTCCCTGGCTACCCTCAATCCTGGCAGCTGCTAATTGAGTAAGACTCTGAGTTTTTCGGATAAATCTGAGGGATTCGTGAATTTCCTTGATAATGCAGTCAGTTTCACTCTAATTTTTGTCTCTGCTCTTCTACATTCTTCACATCCAGGTGTTCCTTCCACTAGATCTGCTCTCAAGCATAATTTAACTTCTTAAATACTCCCTTTGAGATATCTCATCAAGTCCGTATCTGTAGATGTTGAAGAAGAATTCGAAGCTGAAACAATCCTGGAAATAGCAGCCTTTCAATTCTTCAACATCAGCATTTGCTTTTTAGCAGTTTTCCCAGATAATATCTTAGAGGCAGACTGAAGATTGGAAAGAAATACGTTTATGAGAAGAACTACTTCTCCCAGTCTTAGATCAATGATAGGTCCATCCTATCCCATAAATTCCCTTCAAGTGAATCATGAAATAGGACTGACTTCCGCAATCCAGCAGATCATTAACAGCACCATCACAATGGTCATCAAAGAGAAATTTATATGCATCTCTTACGTCCCCTTCCCCGTCCATTAGAGCCTTATCCAAGGCCTGTACAGCTTTTGCCTCGCTATGACATGGATAGCCTGGACTTGCAGCTTTTTTTTTTTTTGCCAAGATTATCCGCGCGATTTTGAATAGGAAACAATGTCATGAAAAGACAGGATGGGTACTGACCATCAAGCACTTTATCTCTGAGCACAATAGGAACCTCTGCAGGACGAATTTTTGTCTTTCTTGTATCCTCGGATACATTTGATAAGAACCCCCCATCATTTGCAACATGAGATACCACACAGGGGGGGCAAAGAAGAAGCAATCAAGCGACAAAATGTATCCAGATACAGCCAATATAAAAAACCGACATCAACCAGAGCAGAGGAAGTGTATGCCCTCCTTCAATTATCAACCAAAGATCAGAACCACCTGGTGAAGGTTCCCTGATAAAACAAACACCTACTCCCACAAGAGCGCGTACATATGTCTGAGATAGAACAACGGTTTCTATAATGCCATATATGATAGGCAATAGCAGCTGCAAGATCTCAAGCAATTCTTTGTCCTGAAAGAGCACAGATATTAAAGTTAGAACAAGATCTGATATCTCAAACTGATAAAATAACCATTATTCAGTTGCTCCTACTCGGAGTACTTAATATACATTTTGCTCAAAGTAGGCAAAAAACATGACATGCGGTAACCAATACCTGGATTGGCAGAAGAGAGCCCAATCAATGATGAGAGAAGGAAGAATCAGACCTTCAGCATGGTGCCACTGCAAGAGCCGCACGACATACCATCACTTAAAATGTAGGGAAGGCTCCTCACTATCAAGATCTGATACGAGATCACTCTTTTGCTGCATTAACCCAGCATAAAGAATTTGTTGTGATTTATCCCTGTTGTGATGAGTGGAATGAGAATTATTTCTTGAGAAAAAATCCTCCAGGAGGCCCTGCAAGTAATCAATAACATCTTTTGTCAAGAGTTCAGTGCAAGACAACTGACTCTTGTCGGGTGAGCCAGAAGAAATACTAGCAGAGGCAAAGCGAACCTGAAAAACAAAGTAGCCAGATTTACTTTCAATATTAACAATACCCCTAACCTCAGTCCAAAGTAGCATGAGTTTTGAAGCATCTACAGTTAGATAAATCACTTTGATAAACCAAGCTGCGCTCAATGAGGAACATTATTCCTGATAAGAACTTCAAGGTTTTCTTCCTAAAACCATAGAGGAACATGATCGGCCAAAAGAGACACAATCATTTGTGAGGTTAGGATAAAACTCCCTGGGAAAGAAGGGCGAAAAAGGAAGATAGGGACTTCAAGTCATCAAACTTCAAACAACATATTTTAATTTAATGCAATGACGTAATGCCCATACTAGAAAATAAAGTTCAGGGTTTTTGTACATTATTTGGTTAAAACTGGACATCAAATCAGAGAAGTGTCAGGAACTTTGGTACTCGTCAAAAGAAAAAACGTTTCAGGAATTTTGGTTTCCCTCTTGCTTTTTTTTGGCTTGCACAAACAGAACTCAAGTGGTAGTTTAGTTGCTTTTAAATCATGTCTCACTCTTGTCATTTTATGATCACGTAACACGTACAAAAATGCAGTATCACCAAGAAGCCAACAAATCGATGGGAGCGGAGCCAAGACCTTCTATTTCTTTCCCAATGAAGATGGTTTGAGGACTTGTATGCAGCCAAAATTTTGTTTCTTTACTTTGGAAACAACATGGGGAACGATTTTGGCCTTAGACCAAGTGCAAAAGAGAGGCTTAGCTTTAGTCTATAGATGTTATCTTTGCCAAGAATGTGAGAAGTCCATGGATCACCTTCTCCTCTGTTGTATCAAGATGAGGACTTTATGGGAACTACTTTTCTTTCTTTTTGAAGTGTCTTGGATGTTCCTCAATTTAAGATACTCTCTAGGGATGGAATGGATCTTTTATTGTCAAGAAGTATAAAAACATATTGCAAAGAGGGCCCTTTATGTATCTTTTGGTCGATTTGAAAGGAGGGGAATGACATTACTTTTGGGTATGGCTGTCATACAAAGCCTTAAGGCATCTTTTGTTTTTTATTTTTTATTTTTTGTCTATGTTTATAATTGATGATCCTTGACATAAAAGTTTGAGTTCTTGTACATCATTTTTTTATAGATGAGATTGGGGTTGTTTTTGTATATCATTCTTTTTTATAGATTTTGTTTAGATGGGTGGGTCGGTACTTTCTTTTCTTGTTTTATATATTGGGGGGAGTAAGTCATATCTTCTTGTTTCTTATGCCTCTTGGTTGCTACTTTAGCATCTCTTTGTAATATACTGATCTTCTTGCTTATCTAATGAAACTACGTTATCCAAAGATATAAGTTCATTCTGATGCATTCATGAAGTTCTTATCAAAAAGTGAAAGACAAACCTCAATCCATTTCTTTCGGAAGTCTTCACCACAAGGCCGTAGCTCCGGAAAAACAAAAGGCTTAGTCAAGAGCGAGCCTGAAAGAGTACTCCATAAACTTGACCTGCCTGCTATACAAAAAAGCCTGTAGCTTCAAAATCCACATGAATTTAACAGAACAGTATCCAGGGAAAGATGAAAATTAGAAGTGCCCCAATGTTACTTTTGAATTGAAATTATTTCCACAACCAAAAAAGTACTCTTCATTAATTTCAAAACAATAAATGCATCCTGCTTAGCGCTTTTGAATGAGATTCATTGATGGCCTGAAAAAGGTGAAGTCATTACATATCTTCCATAGAAGACAATCAGATTTGGTGAATGTAGTAGAAATCATAGTGCATTGCCAAACAGAATAGTAATCAGGGATTCAGCAAGAAAATCACCTCTTTGCACTTTAGAACTACAGTAGGCTTACTGAAAGCTTGAATCTGAGTGAGTGAGACCTCTCTGGCATCCTGACAAACTCGACCAGTTAAACCAGTAAGAAAATCACACGTCACAGAGCTAACAGAAAGTGGGAATAAATGTTAAATGTTCCCATCAAGTATAGGCATGTGATTATTGAAATGTGTGTGAACACTAAATGCTCAACCATGTTAAAAGGAAAATTTATATATGCATATCTCACTCTATCCAATTTTGAACACTTGAAATACTCAGGTTAACACGGAAATCATGCATCGCTGACAGTGGATGTCAGTCAGATTTTAGTTTCAGAACCCAGAAGTTGGAAATTGCCTAAGCTTCTATCGTTTTACAACGGATATAAGATAGCAAAAGTGTCTCACTGTCATCTGTTCGGAATTGCTCCTCACAAGAATTCTACAACACATTACATCTGAAATGATCATACTACAACATCCGCTGGCCAAAGAATGGAAAAAGTGGGTTGATGATAAAGTTTCTTCACTATTTTAGAAGGAACCATGAAGCTCACATGAATGAAAACCTAACCACATCAAATCATCGTTACAATGCCCAATTGAGCAGCAGCCTCAAGCAAAGACATGTTTACAAAATAAAAGTGCAGGTTTATTCGATAAACTGAGGAAAAAAAGTGGAAAATGAATGAAACAAAGATGTTATAACTTTTCCAGAAAAAAATGCAATGCTTGTGATCACTCGTAATAGGTGGTCACCAATTAAAGAAAAATAAAAAAGAACAAGTAAAACATTAAAATTTTACCTCAAGTCCCACAAAAGTCTCCCTGTATCCATGCTGAACGTACTCCTGGGTAAGAGTATCCTCAGGGCAAGTTGGAGTTTGGGGTGAAAATCAGGTGGCCCAAGTCTGAGACCCAAAAAATAAATAAATAAATAGACGAGCTATGATGTCGAATAAGAATAGCAAGTAGAAATATAAAATGCTTAAAAAAAAGAACAACCAAAGCAGAAAAACAAGAAGATTCAACACTTTCTCATCCAACAACGTAATGAAATGTAGACATAATACCAAGAAGACAAAATGTGAGAAAGATGAAAACTGGAACTAGGGTTTTTATGGAAATTTCCAAATAAAAAGGCATGAACCTCGTGGCAAAACAGGAAACAATCCCAGATTAGTAGAGAAATGTTCATACCTGATATTTGATATTGAAACAAAGAGCACACACGTACACAAACCTAGATAGAGAGAAATATGAGTTTTTCTTCTAGAGAAATGGGTCTGAGGATTTTGGCGTCTTTGACTCTATGGTTTCTGCTGATGATGGCGAAGATGTGAAAAATCATTTACACTATTATCAAGATTTGATGAACTTTTATTGAACTTGACACCAAAATTGAAATTTAAAATAAATAAATAAATGAACTTGACAAACAATAGGAAAATTTGTGAAAAGTGGAAACGTATTTATAGTTCATTTTTTCCATCAAATTTCATTTATTTATTTGTGTAATGTCTGTTAGAATTTAATCATCGAAACCATCACATTATATCAATGTTCATTCCATAAAATGTTTGCAAATAACATAACCAATTCCATTGGTTAATAAAGTGAGAGAAATAATTTTCTTTTAGCTTTTATTAAAATTGTAAGATTAAATTATCATATAGATATATTTATTAATTTTTTATAATTTATTTATTTTTTGGCTGTCCTTTAAGCTTGGCTCTAATAGCAAAAGGATGGGAAGATACATAAGATTTAGATTTGAATCTTTGTAAGAAAAGTATATTACAAAGTAATATATAAAGTGAATATACATTAAAAAAGTAATTATTTTTTAGCTGGTTAATTATAAATTGCATTTAAACAAAACCAATATTATGAAGGTGATAAGTAGATTATTAGTTTTCTCGACTATATATGGTCTTTTGATAAGAAAAAATTGAGGAAATAAATATGAAGAGACTCGTTCTTGAGGTCTGACTCAAATAATAAAGGACGGGATGGATATAGGGGAGAACCTCGAACTCTTGTAAAAACATAATACTACAAGGTAATAAGCAAGAGTGAATAGAAGTAAAAAAAAAAAAAAGAAATTGTAGAGACACATTAATTAAAGTAGTATAATATTATGAAGAAAATTAATATATATATATATATATATATATATATATATATATATATTAAAAAATAGTTTTTATTTAATCATAGGTAAATAATTAATGATTTCAAATAATAAAATTAAATTTGTAATTGCATTAATTTTTATATTTGTCCATAATGAATCAAATATGATTTAAAAAAAAATTGTTACATATTTGTACTCTCCTGAATTTTCTGAGTCACTGGATCGTCGGAGCATCAACATGTCAGCATGAACTTGCAAAACAAACAAGAAAACGGCGGTGGTGTGCCCGTCGCCTCTCCGATGCCTAAGTCAGATTAGGAAAACAAGAGAGTCAGGAAATGTATAATCTTTTCGGTCCAGGAATGTCTTATATTACATGGTGTCACCCCTCTTCGCTATGAGAGGAGGGTCGTTTATCCCTTTTCATGGGAAGTAGACGATTTCGTGGCAGGAGAAGGGGAAGGTGGCAGCTTTTGTTTAATTATGACACAGTGCTTTCTTTTAGATAGCCAAATTGCCCGCATCTTCTGCTCCATGATGTGTTTGACCACCATTAGAGTGGTTACGTGTGTGACTCACGGGTGGTTATTTGTTGAGTTCAAAGAGGTCGGTAGAATACATATCGTAAGATGGTAGCAAACTGAGAAACTTATACCAGGCATTATATCTCCCGCCCGGCTGGGGAAGTATGTTTAGGCCTGGCTTGTTAATGAAGATGATTAGGTCCGTAGATTGGGCCTTTGTGGGTTTTAGTTTTGGGCCCGTAGACTAACTGGGGAGTTGGTTGGAGGGTCTGGGCCAAAGCCCATGGTACCCACAATGCCCCCCTTTTCTTAGCTAGGGAGGTCGTTCTTCCCGGCCAGGAAAAGAGAATATTTGGGACTTGTTGGATGTGGGGATTGGTGGACCGTTAATGCTGGGGTGTTCCAATGTACACATTACCAGGGAATTTCCTAGTTTTTTGAAGTCACATTTGATGCAGTTGTTTGGGATTCCTTTGGCTGGGAGGTCTCTCAAAGGTTTGCGGGAGGAAGGATTCTTTGGTGCCATTGGTTGTGTGGTTTGTCGGCGAGAATTGGTTTGGTTAGGCGTTGCCGGGAGTCGGACTCTGTGATTGCTCCATGGACAAGGCTTATGAAGAGGGTTAAACATGATTGTCAAGCATGGACCGGACAAGTTGCAAGTTGGCCCGAATTGAAATTGTTTGTGTTGGGGAGGAATATTCACGAGTTCACATTACTTACATTGCAGTTGCGTCTCTCGAATGGAATCCTCTACAACCAAGAACACCCCCTTCCAAATCAACAGGGGATCTTTGTGTTCCTTGAATCAACGGGGGATCTTTATGTCCCTTTCCACGCCGTAGGACCTTCTTCCACCCCAGCCGCTGGCTAATTTGTTCTACCTCTAGTTTTTTTTTTTTTTTTTTTTTTTTTTTTTTGTGGCCTCTGGATCATGTAATCATAGTATGATTACTTTGGTGTAAACGTTGTTGTGTCACTATGAGCGCCTTTTGGTACTTAATTAATGATTTACATTTTTAAATTTTACTGTGTTCTGGACACATTTATTCTCATACTCCTACATTTCCCGGTTAGTGACAAAGGACTTAGTCCTATGGCGGAGGGCAATGTTATTAGATACGCTTTGAAATGGACTTGTCTAGAAATAATATGGTTGGCTAATTAGGCGTGGCTGTATCGGGTGGCCCCAAGGTCCACGAGCACATTACGTTCATTCAGCGTGCTAATAAACCCGAGTCGTGATTCAAATTAGTGATGCAGGAATGGTAATTCATTAAGCGCATTTATTGTCTGCGGGCCTAGGCGGCTTAATATATAGAGCCATCATTTGATGTTACCCTAGTTTACATGCGGTTTCTTCTTGTTATCTGTCTCCACTCTGCGCTCGAGATTTTCTTGAACACTCTGGTGTGACAACTGCAGCGTTGTTGTGAAGATACGTTTCCTCGGTAGCTTGTTTAGTTTCATTTCTGGTAAACAGCATTTAGACTTTGGTGTTGATTTTTTGTATGTGGCTAAATATCTTGGCCTTGGGATAGCTTAGGGAGGTTATTCTTTAGAGTTTGCTGGGACTAGTGGAGCTCACTTTAGGCTTAGAGAGGGGCTGTAAGAGTGATTTCTTATTTTATCAGTTTGGTATTATGGCTTCGGGTTGATTGTCGTTTCCCCTTTTCTCTCTGTTTGCTTGTAGAATGATGAGGTCGAAAGGGACTTACAAACCAAGCGGGTCACCAAGTAAAGGCTGCAGGGACGCCTTCTCTGGCGGCATCATCTCTTCCTTATCTATGGAGGTTAGGGGCGCACAGTAAAATTCACAGATGACATTGACGTCATGCTATCGATGTATATTTGGCGAAAGTATTGGGGCGAAGAGAGTACAACCTGATATATTTCACGAGTGAGGTCGCGTGAGACCTTCCTTCGTCGTCTGCGGTCGTGATTTTCCGCTACGGGCGCCGACGCTGTTCGCAAGCGTCATTCGGATTATAGCCGGGTGTTGTGTCTTGAACCTTCTTTACCGGCGGTCTTTTCGGCTGGTGCGGGGTTCTGTTTTGCTTATACCTTGAAGTTGTATGGTGGCGGATGTGTACATGTTAACGCTAGAGCCCACGGTTGCAATTCATTCAGAACCACAGGCTAAGCCCGAGAGTGGCGAAGGGGTGATCTTGGTCAGGGGACCTTGGGACTAGACCCCGGGTTCCCCCGACCTTCCGTTTGATGTTAACCATTCGATGTCTTTTTCGAGGTGTGTGTCTGATACTTGGGGCTGCTTTTCTTGATGTATCTTTTCGTATGTGCGTTCGCTATTCGCATGTTTTTTAATGTAGCTGGTTATTCTTGTGGAGAAAGGCGAAGGCAGGTGGTGCATTAGGTGGAGAGAGCCAATTTTACGAAAATCAGTAGGTTATTGGAAATTTTGATGACGTCGTCATGAAGTCCATGCTACCGCTGAAGTTGCATGATTAGAAGCCCTTGGCGAATCTCCTTATAGCGTCCCAATAATCCCGCCCTCCTGCCCGCCAGGGGGTGTGGAAGGTGAGCACTTTCTCATTGCGGACCTTCTGAGATTAATCCCGGGTAGTTCTTATCCGACCCGAGGGCGGAGGCGAGGGCGGCCAGGTGGGGTGGTGGTGAAGTGCGGCCGCGGCCTTCCTGCGCTGGTGAGTTTGGGTCCTACCCTAGGCGTCGGGCGGTTCCAGGGGGGTGTGGTTTGGAGCGATCCCTTGAAGAAGAGGTTCCCATCCTGCCTCAGGCATCGAAGAAAGGAAGGGCGTTAAAATGACAGAAAGTTCTTGAAGGGTGGAGGATTTCATTTCGTGGATCCCTCCAAAATCCCGTCGTTCCTAGGCTTGGGAAGAGAAAGGAAGGGACGGGATGTCTGGTTTGGTCGGAACTTTGTTGCTCGGAGAGAGCGGACGAGATCGCGGCCTCGAGCGAGAGGCGATACCTCCACTGACGGCGGAGGATTGGAGCTGACCTCGCTCGGATGAGAGGTTCGGAGGTGCGGGGCCATTGTCATCCCAGGATTTCAGGATGGGTTTGAATGATCAGCCAGTCTGCAGACGTCACCTTGGTGGAGTCAGGAGAGGCTTCCGTTCCGCCGCCATCACGTGGTCCAGCCATCAGCGGAAAGCCATTATTGTCGGATAAGACCCAGCCTACGGGCGGGCGTAGGAAGCATTGCTTCTGATCGTATGTTGGTAGTCGTATCTCTCTCCCCTGCGGCGGCTCCCCCATAGAATTGATTCCGGGGTGCTCGAGAGGAGATTATTGATCGATGGAGGCCCTTGGCCAGGCCCGAATCTTGGTGACCATTTGCCGCGATCATGCCGGTGATACTCACGGATGTAAATGTTTGGGCCGAGGGGCAGGGCGAAGAGTATACCATCTCAGTCCCTACTGGTACTATTAAAGAATATCTCCAGTAAATGATTGAAGAAGATGGGATCTTGGTTGTAACCCGCAATTTTGCTGTCAGCCGGGCTAGTGAGTTTGGAGCTCATATCTAGTTAGTACTATTTCTTAAGTTATTTGTTATCATTAATATATGTTTCTTCGCGAGGCGATTCTTTTGCTATCGGAAAATGGCCTTCCAGCATCGAGAATTTCAAACTCGGCTGAGGGATGCGGAAGGTATCTGACTCATCATAGTCGTGTTTTCGGACAAAAATGCCTTGAGTGCTTCCTTAATGGAGCGGAGTAAAGTCGAGTGTAGTGGAGGAATTGGAGAAGGCGTAGAAAGAAGGCGGTTCGTCTTTGGCGAGGAGAGAGATGCCACTCGTCATGAAGTGGCAATGGGCCGGCCCGGAGATCGTCACGGTGGGCGGTGCGGGCTCGAGATGGAATACGAGTTAGCCAGTCCCGAGGCGCGCCATTTTGCCTTAGAAGATGCCGGCGAAGGTGGGTCGTTAAGAGCCGGGGCTCGTGAGGGCTTTGGCTATTTCTAGAGAGGCCGGGCGGAAGGCAGAGGAGGAAGTTAGCCGTCTGACCGATGAGCGAGTTTCCTTGCTTGTAGAGCTTGGGGTTAGCAAAGGCAGAGGAACATTAACTTCAGTGAGGTCACCTTCTAAAGATAAAGAGCTGGAATGGGTATAGAGCGTGGCTTTGAAGTCATCACAATTATGGCTATAGTACAGCTGCACTTTACACATAATATTTGTGGGAGTAAGCCTGGGATTCCAGTTAGGATGTCGGACACGTAAATTCCATTAACTCCAGAGTTCTTTGTTAATCCTTGATGCCGGGTGTTCTGAGTGAAGGTAGCTGTAGCTCCAGGTGACATTAGTAAGGAGGTCTGGCGTTCCTGTTCAGGGGTGGTGGTGAGTAACCTGGAGTTCTCTGTCCCGGGAGTGGCGGGAGATGGAAGAACAGGTCTTGTTTGCGAGGATTAGGGACTACGATGTCTTAGTTGCCTATTATCTCCTTTGCCTCTGTTATGTGTCGGAACATTTTGATAAGTGTAGCGGACATCTTAATGAAGCATGTGTTATTTTCTGAGACTTTACTAATTCCCACGCATTAATGGTAGTTCATTTTGCTTAGCCCAGGATTGACGTGATGTTGTAATTGGGGCATTGGACTTTATTTTTGAGCATTGGGCGTAGCCATCTTGAGAGCAAGACGAACAATGCGCGATATCCAGGACTTTATCGCGAGCCGGTTAGGCATTAACCATCTTGGGCGGACGAGGACATTAAGCGCCATCCGGACTTTATACTGAGCCAGCTGGGCATTAACCATACTAGGCCGGACATGGCATTAGCGCCATCCGGACTTTATACTGAGCCAGTAGGGCATTAACCATACTAGGCCGGACATGGCATTAGCGCCATCCGGACTTTATACTAAGCCAGTTGGGCATTAACCATGCTGGGCCGGACAGGGCATTAGCGTCATCCAGACTTTATATTGAGCCAGCTGGGCATTAACCAAGCTAGGTCGGACAAGGCATTAGCACCATCCAGGACTATCTTTTGAGCGGCGGGCATTAACCATGCCTGGCCGAAACAGGCCCGGTAAGCCATCGAACTTTATCTTTGAGCTAGTTAGGCGCATTAACCATCGCTGGGCGGACGGGGGCATTAAGCCATCCGGACTTTATCACGGCGAGCCAATTTGGGCATTAACAAGGCTGGGCGGACGAACGTCGCGCGTCTGGGCTTTATCTCTTGAGCCCGGTGGGGCATTAACCATCTTTGGAGTCGAGGACGGTGCAATAAGCGCCATCGGACTATCACCCGAGCCGATTGGGCATTAATCATCTTTGGTGGACGGGGCATTAAACGCCATCGGACTTTATCTTGTAGCCAGGCGTGCTCATATTGGGCCGGACAAGGCATTAGCGCCATCCGGACTTTATAAATTAAATTTTACGATGAAGATACAGTTAAAGAATAAATCAACTTTTTATTGATAGCGCAGCACGGTCATAGCATTTGTGGAGTACGAGGTGTTCATCCCAGCTTATCTAAAGCATATGATCCGAATTTACCGACTCGTGTTACAATATATGGTCCTTCCCAGTTGGCCTTAAACTTTCTTGCCACTGGATCGGTTGTGTTTTCGAAGACTTTCCTTAAGACCAGGTTTCTGTTTGGAAACTTCGGGAGTTTTATGAGTCTGACTATTTCAGAATTTGCCCATTGCGGCGGTGATAGGATATTGCTCCAGTCACATTTGCTATTCGCGCAGTTCATCTGCCATGTCTAGTTCCTTGATTATGAACTCTATATTTGACTGTTCGGGCATATCTGTTCGGAGCGTAGGCATACCGATTTCCGTAGGGATTATAGCTTCCATCCTATAGGTAAGTGCGAAGGGAGATATACCGGTTGGTCTGCGAGCGGTCATTCTATAAGCCTAAAGGTCCCCGGGAAGTTCGTCCACCCATTTGCCTTTAGCTGCGTCCAATTGTTTCCTTAAGGTCGTCAACAGGGTTTTGTTGGAAGCCTCCGCTTGACCATTGCTTTGCGGATATCGGGGGGTGGAGTATAAGTTCTTTATTTCAATTCTGGCGAAGTTTTACGTAAGCCTGGCTGCTCGAATTAGGGCGCTATTATGCGACCGCGATAGTCGGGAATACCCGAGTAGACAAAGCGATATTTTCGGATAAGTGGTGACCTCTTTATCTTTGATTGATGCAAAAGCCTCGGCATCTATCATTCAGCCTGTGTCAGTGGCTACCTTATGACTTTTACGAGCCAGGGCGGTAGGGAGTGGCCCTACTATGTCAATTCCCCATTGAGCGAAGGGCCATGGGCTTGAGATAAACATTAGGTCTTGAGCCGACGATCTTAAGATGGGAACTGTATCTTTGACATCAGTCACATTCTTGTCACGTAATTAATGACGTCCGGACTTCATGTTGTGATAATACCCCTGAGTGTGGGCCACGTGCGCGGGATTACGCCACGGATGGTTGCCACATATCCGCCGTGCGGTCGGCTGACACATCGCGGCCTGTTTGGTAGTTAAGCATTTCAGATACAGCCCGTTCAGGGATCGTTTGAATAACTGCCCGTCGATTAAGGAAAATCTGGCATATTGAACTCAGACCTTGTGAGCTTGGTCCTTCTTGTTAGGGAGTTCTCCCGTGTTGATATACTGTGTTATGGGGTCCATCCAAGAAGGGGAGGTTTCGCCCACTTGGCTTACCCGAATAGTGGCTATATAGGAATTCGGTTGGTAATATATAGGTAGAAATATTGTTTCTATTATAGGTAGAGACGATGTCGCCTTCTCGATCAGGCCGTTAGGCAGTTCAGAACCAAATCGAGATGCTCACGATACCAACTAACACCTTATTTTGACGGCGTCGGTGTGCGAAGGTGTCATATTAAGTATTATTTTTCACATAAACTTATAAACTTATAACCTTTAAGCATTCATTCATATAATGTTAAAACATTTAACTTGTACTATATTAATAGCATTGGATTACAAATATATATACAAGCTCGATATATGGAAGTGTTCAACATTTACAATATTTACATTGTTTACAAAGAACAAAAATACATATACGATGAACCCGGTCTTCCGGTGGGCATCCCAGTGATGTATTATTTATGAGTTGATGCGGATTGTCCTGTCCTCTGGTTTCCTCTTATGTACCTACACGGATGAAAACACCCGTGCTAAGCTTTACACTTAGTGGGAATAACTCGTGGACGACCACTAATAAGAGTCATCTCACTTTACACATTTACATATACATATAACATATCATATACTTATGTCATATTCTATACTTGTCATATACACATCCTTTATATATATTCCATACATATAATTTACAATAACATATGCACTCTTATACTTTCTTATCATATCATATTATTTCATTTCGGTCATTTACATTTTTCTTCTTGTTCTTATCCAACATGCACATCGCATTTACGCATAGTATCCCATATGATATATGCTTCTCATATCATGTCATGTCATATACTTTTATCATATTTGAACCATTTGCATATACTTGTTATTTGTTTTATGTTTCATGCCTGCATAAACCTTAGAAGTGGATAAAGGAAGCGCAGGGCCCGAAGGCGGCTATGCTGCTTGTGCGAAAACAGGTGATATAAGAAGGGCAGGCGTTGTACTCAGTCTTGAAATAGTGGTTTATAAGGGCGAGCGGCCCCATTATCATTATGCGAGACAATGACCGGCTATAAAGAATCCGAAAGCGTATAATGACCCAAGCGGGGCCAAGCTGTCTTGTATCTTTGCGGACTTATTTTTTCCTAATAGGCATCCCCATCTATCCCTCTACCAGGTTCTAAGTAGATAATCCATGTGTATTATATGTTGATTTGTATCTCTTCTGAACTAACTCATATTCTTAAAATTAATCATATAAGATATGTGCGTCATTCATCAGATCTTTCATTTTCATCTTTCTTATATAACAATATATATGTTTGGCACATAGCAAACTATGCCCATTAAGGTCTCTGTGAAATTGAGGCTTGTATACCTATACGGAGTACTTATGCACGTGCCTTAGCTGTCATATTCTTATGCTTGTTGGGATCTCCTGAGAGATTCTGAGCTTATACTTGTACTACGGGCTTATACTTGTACTCTGGAGCTTATACTTGGCTACGAAGCATACGCCCACTCTGAGGCTTGCTCTTTACGGAGGAGTGCCGTCGTGCTACATAACTTATACTTATACGGAGATGCAGTAGGTACTTTGAGGCTTGAGAATGATGTACATTGCTTTATTCTTATTCTTAACCAGTCCCTTATCCTTATAAATTTGTTTTGACTAGTGTAGACTGATAATAATAAATGAGTGGGACGAGCCTGATAGGTACCAGGTGCGGTGAGTGCGAGGTGCCGTGGCCTGAAGCATGAGAGAATCTTGAAGCAACGACGGAGAGTGTCGAAGCGATCGGAGAGTGCAGTACTATCTGTGTCTAAGCAACGTAATGGGGTGCCATGTCATTCAATATCTAGTCTTAGGCAGCCCTACGATTATATGTTTCAGGAACTTACTATATTACCAATAGAGCCTACTATTTTTCGTGATTTCTGAACCTAATATGGGTTCCACTTTTATCAAACTATATACGGATGGATTCTTGACTCAATGATCTTTCCGCCAGAGTCAAGAACACAGAGAAATGGGTTCGGACGAAAAGTTATGACCTTAGAGTTGGAGTCTGCGTAATCAAACCCGGTAGTGACCTAGCAAGTAGAAATTTGAGTTGACTGGCGGCGAGTTAACGGCTAAGCTCACCTACTATCCTCCATAGGCATATGAATGGCTTCTTGATTCAATGAGCTTTCCATAGAGTCGAACTTGCAGCGGAGTTCGGACGAGGAAGTTATGATCGTCAGTTGGAGGTAGCGCATACTGCTTGATCCTAAGCCCAGGGCGACACGGAAAAACACATGTTGACAAGGTTATGTTCACCCTCGCATCACGCACGGGAATATGGTTGGAATCTTGACTCGATGGGTTTTTCCATAGAATTCGAGGCCAATGGAGTTGGACGAAGAAGTTATGACAATACGAGTTGGAGGTCACACAGGGTCGTGGTGGTACGACTGTCTTAAGTAGAGCTAAAATTTTGACCTGGTGGTTGCCTTGTATTTGCATTGGCGAAGGTGCAGGCCCAGGGTGCATTGGCGGTGACATATTAAGGTAAATGGGCCAATAGCTTGGTGCATAGAGTCAGTGAAATTCAAAGCCTAACATCGAGTTCTTACGATGTGGCTACAATTACTCAGAAAAGGCTACCATTCTACGAATTCCACTTTATTTCTTCACGCAAAAACCGATTCCCCAGGTCCAAACAAATTCATATGACCAAAAATAGGGAAATTTTCTTGGTTCAAATTGCAACTAGACCTTTCCCAAAACACATATATAGAAGTCTTAGAGCTCTTCTCAACTCAACCCTAACAAGAAATGAGTTTGGAAGTTTCCAAACCCAACCCATACACAAACCAAGTATCTATACTTTCCATACAAATATTCATACTATAATCCATACAAAAACACTAGACTTCCATACTCAAATTCCATACACAATTCGTAGCATCCATACCTTTGATCTTGGCACCAGTCCTTCTTTCTTCTTTTCTTTTATCTTCTTCTTCTTAAATCTTTATAACCTGCTTATCTCTTATCAGTTTTTCTTTCTCTTTTCTAAAGACGAAATGAGATATTTATTTAGTCTTATCAACTGACTGATCTTATCCCTTTTTTATTTCACTTTTTCTCTCTTTTGGAGCATCCTTATTAGCCAATCAAAGGGAAACTCCATGCTCCTTGAGCCACTTGTCTCTTCCTGATTTTAACTTCCTTATTTAAAATTCCCAATATCTTTTCTTTTATTACTCTTTGGTCCTCCAACTCTCTATTACTCTTAATTTAACTTATGCATATTCCTACTTTGGCATATGAACTTATTAAATTATGACCCTTGGGTCTTGAATTGGTAAATTATTAATTTACCCTTAACTTTTATATTAGTCGGGTTCTTGTTTTGGCTTTATTTCAGCAAAAATATCTTTTCTTTTATTATCACTCAACGTATTTATAAAATTGTTATGGCATAATTTGGGGTGTTACAGACGCGGCTACAGCAGCTAAGGCGTATGCTCTTTCATTAGAGTCCTTGGGAACATGTTCGAGCTTCCATGTTGAAAAACCAGCTAGGCGTTGCTTAACCAGAGTCACATACTTTGCCATTCGGGGATCCCGGGACTCATATTCTGCGTTTACTTGTCCTACCACCAATTGGGAATCACTCCGAATTATAAGCTTGTGGGCAGATAGTGCAGCTGCTAATTCAATCCCGGCTAGGATGACATCATATTCTGATTCATTGTTTAGGTCTTTGAAGCCCTAGCCGGATAGCTTGCTCGATCTTATTGCAGGGACTTTGGTGCGGGCTAATGCAGGCGCCCTTGTTTCTTAGAGATGTCAGTCTACCTTTGAGGTCCTGATTTGATCGGGTAGAGCTTGTTTTTCGGGTTGGGTTTACGCTGAAAGTCGACGGGACACACCCCTTCTTGGCAACCTTGGCTTATCTGAGATCTGAGAGTTCTTATAAAGCCCGAGTCCACCCACGCTATCTCCATCGCTTTGAAAAGGCACTAATTCGATACGGCTTCGCAGTCAATCGAGATAGTATCGAAACAAAGTCGTCGACAACTGATATGACTTTCTCCCTAATCGAGATGTCTGATACTCTCTAAGGTCATTAAGTTTGTTAATGGGATTAATCTAATCAATAGGTTGGGAAAAGTAGGCTTCAAGCTATTACCAGGAAAAAAAAAAAAAAAATGGTGGATCGATAGATATGCTCTGGCCAAATAACAAAATGTACTACAAAGTACGATCATGCTTAGTAGATAAATCGTGCTTTAGTTGTAATCTACGGTCAAATAGTAATCACGAGCTATAAATCCAATTCTTCAACCTATTTACAATAATTTTTGAATTAATAACTTGAAACCAACTTTTCCTTGAGGTTTTTTTTTTTTTAAATGAAAAAAATAAAATAAAATAAAATGGATCTCGGGGAAAAGTAGCTTCAAGTTATTGATTTAAAAAAAAATTATTAATAATAGGACAAAAAATAATAGTAAATACTTTTCCCAAAGGTTTATATTGCATTGCTAAAATTATCAATCGCAAGTACCTCCGCTGAAGAAGAAACCCTACCCCTCTTCTTCTTCCCATTCGTACATTCAATTTGAGACTGAAAATTCAAACCACACAAACAAATTAAAATTTAGATTCAAAGAGGAAATTTTTTTAACTTTTTCCAAATCTTTAAATTTATTCAGTAATAGAAAACGAAATGAATCACCTGTTTCTTCTTTCTCCTAAATCGCCTCTTCTTCCTCATACAGTCAGTTGAAAGCTTCGTCATAAACTGCGACCAATCGACAAACACAAATAAACAAAAACAAAAAAAATTATTTTGACAGATTTTTCAAATGAGATGAAGAGAGAAAAAAGAATCGAAATTTTTCACAAACAAGAAAGGAAAAATATTACGGATATTGGCATATTCAGACGATGAAAGATTTTCCCAATTTTCGTCTCTCTTCTTCAAAGTACTGGAATTTTACTTGCTCTAAAGAGTTTTTACAAAGGTACTTTGATTGTTTTTATAATTAAAATAACTTTTTAAATATGAATTTCAAATATAAGGGGCAGTTGTTTTTTTTTATTTAATCGTGGATATAAATTTTATTTAAATTAATGTTGAATAATGCTTAATAATAATAAGTGTTAGCTCGTTTTTTTTTAATATGCTTACAATAAACATCTTAAATATATTAAAAATATAATTGTCAGTATTTGTTTATTATAACGATGATATAAGTTTTTCTACCCAATATAAATATTAGGTTAAAATATCTTAAATAACTCAAAATTGGTAAAACTAACAATTTTCATGTTTTTCTTGAAGAATTATTTATAATGGGCAAAAATGTTTTTTTGTCATTTCATATATTTATCGAGTACCTTGGTTTTTTTGATTTTTTTTAAAAGCAATTTTCTTTCATAATTACACCATTTTTTTGTATGACTTATTTATGAATTTTTAAAATTTTCTTTTGAATAGAAATAACCAAAATTTTCATATAAAATTACTTATATTTGACTTTTCTATTTAGAACAAGTCATATTTTAAAAAGAAAAAACTATATTTTAAAATCTTCATAATTTTTTTTTTAAATCTTCTCAAAATATTATAAAATCTCTAAAATCTACATAGGATATTTTTGAAAAGAACAATCTCATTGTTATCAATATATTTTAAGAATTAATTTTATATATTCTATTTTAATTATATAAAATAGATAAATATAATAATAATTTTAAAATGATAATAATAAATTTTTTATCATAATAATTTTATCTTTTTTATTTTTTATTAATATGTTAAGATGTAATACAATTATTATATAAATATTTTTCACTTTAAAGTTAAACAATTGTTTTCTTGATATAATTAAGATATTAATTTTTAGTATTTAAAAAACAAACAATTTAATACCTAATAAAAATACAATATTAAAAAAACAAACAATTTAATACCTTATAAAAAAACAATATTAACTAACAAACAATTTTGTGCTTAATATTATTAAGCCTTATTTAGCACCCAGTTAGCATTCACTTGAAAAACAAACGCCCTTAAATGATTAATAAGGTTTAATAGTATTAAAAAAAAAATTTAAGTGAGTATTTATTTAGGTATTGATCATATAACTTTTTTTTTTAAGAATATAAATATTTGGTTAAAATATCTTAAATAACTAAAAATTCATAAAGCTAATAATTTCCATTTTTTCTCAAAGAATAACTCATAATAGACAAAAATGTTATTTGTCATTTTATGTATTTATATATATCTTTGAAAAAAGAAAAAAATTATTTTTACAAGAAAACAATGAGTGTATTTTTTCCAAAATAAGATAAAAATTAATGAAATATTAGACTTTTTAAATTTAGTTTTCTAAAGGACTATTCATCAAATAACCTTTATTATTATGATAAAATAAAATAAAAAATTATATAATATATGTAAGGTAATATTAATAGGATGGAAGGTGTAAGGTGATCTTGGCCAAATGATTTACCGGTTTATTTCCTTTTCTATACACCACTTGCTTAAGGCTCACCATCCAATTATTATTAAGCAAAACTTGACACTAGACTTCCTCCCATCCCAATGAATAATATGTATATGATATATTATGTAAGGTAGAAATTCGATTTACGCGGAGTAAAGAGCGAAATCGTAATTACGATTCTGAAAATTATAATTCGGTTAAAATCCGTGAGTAATTATCTAGATCTCGGATGTGAAAGCAGTTCCGTTGGAATAAGTCTCGCGAAATCTAGTTAGCACGTAAAATTTCATAATTTTCGAGACCGGTCGAAGATCGGCAAGCGTTTTTCGATTTGTCCAGCTCGGGTGCGTAAAGCGATTGCGATGTGACAAAAGTCACATATAACTTGCAATATCTTTAAGTGTCTTGTCAAGTGGTATGAGTAGAGAAATGATGAAAATGGAGTAGAGGTAGTCATAGAATACTCGAATCCCGAGAAATGGAGAGGGACATAAAGGTCATTATGGGATTTGTTTAAGTCACAACATGACAAAATAGCCAATAGTCATCTTCTTCTCCAACAAAAATAAACAAAAAAAAGTGGGAGAGCTTAATTTGGGGATCCAGTAGCCGAAATGAAAGATTTCTAGAGAGAGAAGGAGCAACTTCTCTACAGAAATGCGGGCGATCCGATCGTCGGCGGTCTTGAGACAAGAGTGACTATTTACGCGGAGAGAACTGATGTGGGTGCCGGTTAGAGTTTAGTATTTCAGGAATTAGGATTCTCCTGCGGAGTTTATTAAGATTTTAAATGTTTTACTAATGCTTGGTTGGTTTAGTAGTGAGGCGTTTGATCGGTCACGAGAACATGGGACCAAATTTGTAAATTTTGGGATTTTCTTGGTTGGCCGTATTGCCCGGAAATTTCATTTGTTTAGGTGTTTAATTCAAAATATTCTTTATTAATGTGTATTGGTTTGATTGAGGCAGGAGCAGTAGGTGGATTATGAGTTCACTAGAGTGAACCATTGAGTTAATGATTTTTCGGAATAGTAACCGGGGGTTCACTATTCCCGAAGCGTGTTTCAAAATATATTTTGTGTGAAATATGTGTTGGTCGAGTGATTGAGTGGATTCTTTGTGATTGATCGTTAGCGTGAAATTTAATTTTGATGTGATGAAATGTATAATTGCATAACAAGATTATTGTGATTTAGTTATGCAGTATATTCATTGTATATATATTTGCGCCATGATTAATTTGTATTGGGCAGCCTTGCGTCATTCAGTATACACTAGAACATCCTAAAAGATTATAGGAGATAGTGCGTGAGATGATCCCCAGAAAAATGGTTCGGTAATCTAAAATATAAAGATATCGGAGGGTAGTCGAATAAATAATATCGACCGTCGGACGGCCCGGTTGATATATATTCATGGAGGGTAGTCCCGCAAGCAGAATATATATCGATCGTCGAGATGACTAGATTGATATGTATACATCGGAGGGTTGTCCACTAATAAAACTAATTCTCATACAAGGCTTAGGCGAGTGTGAGAGTCGGTGAGGACCGGGATCCCGAGTTGGTCATGTAGACATTCAGAGTATGGATGTTCGATTTTGCTTGAATGTGTGTTTGCTGGAGCATTCTTGGCTGCGCTTAGGTGGTGAGTAGCCCACTTGGGCGATTCTCCTCTTGAGCTTTCGGCTCACCAGTGTGGGATAAACTCTTATTTTGGGACCGGGGAGCGTGCGAGGATGGCTCGATCCCTAGATTTATTGTGAAGAAAGTAGGAATGTGGCTTTGAGTGCTCACGTTACATACATGTATTAAGTGCTTTTCATTTAATATATGTTGTATAGAGTAAATATTTGAACTCTTGCAACTATTGGGTATATAGTTGGATAGTTGGCCTATTTTATTGAGTATTGTTATGGGCCCAAGTGGCGTACTCTGTGATTAATGGATTATATTGGATTATATTCTTATTTGTTTGGGACGGGATATACGAGGTTATGTATTTGGGTAGAGGCTCCTCGGCTACAAAGGGAGACTACTTGCAGATTTTCTAAAGTGGCGTCGAGGTAACCCGACCTCCACTTGTATTGTGAGTTGTGAATTGGTCGGCTGGTTTTCTTCGGGTTTGGGGCGTCACGGCTTGGTATCGGGGCTTGGGTATACGAATGCACAGAAAAGAAGGTCGAATTATCCATCAACCTTTAGGTGGTTGATGTGGAGAATAGGTGTATGGAAAACCTATAGAGTGAGGATTTGGGGCTTAGGCCATAATTGAGGAGGAGCATCACCACTAGGTGTGGTTTGATGTTCGGTTTAGAGAGCTGTAGGATTACCTAGGGAAATCAGGTTGCGCTAGGACACTACGTGCACGTGTGTTAATGTGTTTTGTGTGATTTGGTGAATTATTGGGTGATTGATGAAATGTTGTGTGAATGTTTGATGAATGGTATGCATACCATGTTATGTGTTTGGATGTGTGCTTAGGTAAATGGCACATAGGGAAAGCTTGTGAGAAATTACAGTGTACAAAGTTGGAATTGAAAATAAAGGAAATAAATTTTTAATAAATTTATTAGATGAGAATTGAAGAAATTTAATTTTTAAGGTTTTACTGTGTGAAACTGAAGAAAAAATTAAATAAAATAAATTCTTCTAAATTTATTTGGGATGTTGGAAAGTGAGAAGAAATTTTAAAGCAAAGAAAATAATTTTTTTTTAATTTTATTTGGTTATATGGTGGAGAAAATAATTTTCTAAGATTTTACAAGTAGTAAAATTGAAGAAAATGGAAGAAAATAAATTTTTATAAATTTATTTGAGTGGAGAAAATTTTTCAGTGAAAAACTGGAGTAAGAAAATAAATTTTGTGAATTTATTTGGTTATGAGGTGAGAAAATGATTTTCTAAGGTTTTACATGGTGTAAAATTTAAGAAAATGGGGTTAAATAAATTTTTATAAATTTATTTGAGTATTAAAGTAGGAAAAAAAATGATTTTGTGATTTTTCCATTACGAAATAAATGAGAAAAAAAAAATTAATTATAATGAAAAAAATTTTTGAGCAGAAAATCGTTTTTGGGCTACTGCCCAATTACATAGTGAAAAAAAAAAAAAAAATTTGTGTTGCAATACAGTTTTTGTATTGCAGAGAGAAAGAGAATGGAGGGCAGTTGTATTGCAATACAATACTCTGTATTGTGGCTGGAAGGGCTGCAGGAGGAAAACTGTGTCGCAATACAAAATTGTATTACGGCGAGCTTCGTAATTTGGGGTGGCGGCCCAGGCTAGAAATTTCTTGGGGCGCGCGGCTGACGTGCGTGGCGTCTTTGGGCGATGGGAGTACGGCGAGCGGCTGGGCGTTGGGCGGATCGCGGGCGGCGGCGGTGCCTTGGGCGCCTTGGGCGGCGAGGCGGGCGCGCGGGCGTGCTTGGCGGCGCGAAGCGATCAGCGGAGCGGCATTAGACGAGTGGTGGGCGGCGGGGCGCGCGGCTGGCCTTAGAGCATGCACTCTGTGCACTCGGCCTGTTTTTGGCCCGGTTCGACTCGGTATTTTCCTGAGTCAAATTTTTTGGACATTGTTCGTGAACCCGATTCATGAACATTGTTCATATCGAAATTTTTCGAAAAAAAAAAAATATTTTTTAAAAATATTTAAAAATAAAATAAAATCAAATAAAATTTGATAGAATTTTCGAAAAATAAAATTTTCAAAAATAAAATTTTTGAAAATAAAATTTTGTTGAAAACAATATTTCAATACAAAATTCATTGCGTATACACTGAGCTATGTGTATGATTAGTGTCTCGGGGCTGTGGTTATGCCTTGGGAATGTTGTTTGGTTAACTACCATTTGAGATGTGATTCTTGCCGCGGTAGTTACGTGGGAGCATTATATGCATGGTGTAATGCGTATAGGAAGAAAGATAATCTTGACATGAACAAGGAGCCTTACCACTAGAGGAATGAGTGAGACCGGACTTAGATCACCTCGAGTGGTTTGCGAGATATGTGGATGTTTTCCAAGATGAACTTCTGGACTACCTCCATAGGGATGTAGACTTGGTGATGAGTTACACCTGTTATTTCAACCATCTCTATGACTCCATGGGGATGTACCGGTTGAGTTGTAGGAACTCGAGTCCCGGCTTCTGAGGCTTTCTTGCAGACGAGGGTTCGTCGGCGAACACTTACGCCGACTCACGGGTTACATTTGCGAAGAAGGAATGAACCAGCCATTGTGCATTGATGCAAGCCAGGTTGAGCGGGTTACGATCGAAATCGGTCTGCCATTCACAGGGATTGATGATTTAATTGATAAGTTGAGAGGAGCGCGAGTCTACGCCCGAATGAACCTTGGCTGGTTATCATCGGTGAGGGTTAGGGAGACGAGAGATATCCACAAGGCGGCGTTTAGGACCGTTATGGGCACTTTGAGTTCACGGTGATGCCCTTTGGATTGTGAATACCATTAAGCGGCATTCATGGATCTCATGCATGGATGTTCAACCTATCTAGATCGATTTATGTAGCCTTAAGTGGGTGACATTTTGATCTACTCCCGATCGAGTAAGAGCATGGGTATCACTTGAGGATGTTTGGTATTGAGACCATCAGTTGTACGCTAAGTTCAGTAAGTGCGAGTTTTGGCTTACTGAGGTGAGATTTTGGGACACGTGGTGTCAGCATCAGGTGTGTCAGTCGACCTAGAGAAGGTTGAGGCAGTGATGCGTTGGGAGAGACCGAATGTCAATCTTCGAGATACGTAGTTCTTGGGATTGGCTGGGTATTACGAGAGACACGAGAATGGACTGAAGTTGTCCATTCGGGATAGGATCGTGGGAATTTGCCTACAGATATGGACTCCATGGTTGGGACGTACGACCATAGAGAAAATAGGATACTTGGAACCTCAGGGATACGGGTTAGTAGTTAGAGGGGGTTAGTTTCTCCTAGTTCGGGGGGAAAGGCGAAGACTGCAGCTGTCTAGTTTCAAGACTAGGGGGCGAGTTAGGCATGAGTGGCGGGATTGCCCCGAACGGGGATCCCAAGACTTTGGGACAATGCGATCCCCGATTCGCCGTAGGACGGAAGAATTATCGGATTGTTCCTCCGCACCCCAGGCGAGGGTTAGAGAACCCGGTTTCGATTTCGGGGTGCTGCTCCTGAAGCACTCCCGACTTAACCTGGGACCGGAGGGACCGGAGGTGTGGGTGAGTCGGGGGCCCGGTCGGGTTGCGCGACGGAGGCGTGAAGGGGTGAACTAGGGTGGTAGGCGCATTGAGGACATTGATGTCAAGTTGACATGGATGAGTTAATGACCATCCAGTTGTGATGAGTGAGATAAGTTGTCATACCCGAGCCGACAGTGGTTGGGCTTTAGAGGTTAAGGCCTTTGGAGAAACCAAGTATAGATGTTCTTCCCTAGAGATTGTAGGGTGAGAGTTGACTGATAGGTGGGTTATGAGTGAGAGATCTACGGGATTACGCTCATGGTGGAGCCGAGTTAATTGGTCACGATTATGACATTCTGCTAGTTCCGTGTGCGGTAACATCGCGTCGAGACGGGTGTGGGTGCGGTATGGTAGTGTTTTACCACTCATGGTGAGTGTGTGGGGCAAAGCAATAAGGGGCTTGTAAATCCCCTCAGGTGAGAATCCTGGAGTTAGGATGTAAGAGGCCCGGGGAGATATCCCGAATTTCTGTGAGAATGAAAGAGGCTCGAAGTGTAAGCCGAAGAGTTATGTTGCCCGAAATGAAAACACACTGTCAGGTTATCACGTAGACTTAGAGTTAAGTGATAGGAGTCGGGGGTGACTCGAGATTTGGATAACCCTTTGGAAATTGCATTGGGTGTTGTTGAGCTAGCAAGGGCTCGGTATATGGATGTCATGCATGGCATGGATTGAGTTGACAGTCCATTGGATTGTCAGTGATTGTGACCTTGGAGAGGTTAGCGTTTACACACCAAGCAAGGGTTGTGTAGGGTTACGTGTGTATGGATTACATACGGGTGTTAGAGGGCATGTTAGAGGCATGTGTCCTGGATCGCAAGGGTGAAAGTTGATTGCCGCCCGCGGGTCGCCTCTAATAAGCCGGAGTTATCGAGGCGAGTGTCTGAATAATAAATATGAGGCATTGTATGGGGCCATGTAGGTCACTTAGTAGGATGGACCCAGAAGTGGGAGAGATCATCAGTCGGATTTGATTAAGAGACACCTCGAGAGGTGAGAACGTCTGACGGCCGTCTTACGTTTCGGGCCAGATGAAGGCTATCTTCGTGTACGGCGTGACCCACACAGGTTGGGTTGGTGATCCACGTTTTCTTGGGAGTGATCTTACCTGGGAGGTGGTTAGGTTCGGCAAGCACGGGAAGCTATCGCCGAGGTTTATTGGACCTCGAGATATAGGGGGTAGGCACCTTTGGCGTGTCGGTTAGCGTTACCGCCCAGCATGTCGGGTGTCCACGAGGTATTTCACGTCTCCCATACTCGGAGATGTACTCAGATCCGGCTTCATTATGGTGGATTGGGAGAGATTGAGGTTGACAGTGGGACCTTTGAGGAGGGGCCAGGTGTGCGTTTTTGGATAGCCGTGATCGGGTTTTCAGAGCCTTGAGACCGTGAGGGTGATGAGGTGCTATGGCGCGCGTGGAGTGGAGGAGTCAACGTGGGAGCGCGAGGACACGAGGTGGGCTACCTATCCCTTCTTATTTAGGGATGAAGGTACGTGGTTTAGTTGTTTAAGATTTAAATGACTTGTTTACATGCATGGTAAAGTGCATGTTGCATATGTATATGTTTGATAAAAATCGTTTCGAATTTCGGAATGAATTCCTTTAAGAGGAGAATGTAAGACAGAAATTCCAATTCTGGAGTAAAGGGCAAAATCGTAATTACGATTACAAAATTATAAATTTAGTTAAATCTGTAATTAATTATCTAGATCTCGGATGATGAAACGGATTTCACCGTTGGAATCGTCTCGCGAAATCTAGTTAGCCGTAAAATTTCATAATTTTCAGAGGCGGTCGGGTGCAAACCGCGTTTTTCGAGGCATCACGTTTTCGAGTCGAAGTAGGATTCTGATGTGACAAAGTCACATATAACATGTACTCATGTGCCATAAGTGGTATGAGTAGAGAAATGATGAAAATGGACGGCCGAGGTAGTGCCGAATATCGAATCTGAGAAATGGAGGGACATAAAGGTCATTATGGGATTTGTTTAAGTCACAACATGACAAAATAGCCAATAGTCATCTTCTTCTCCAACAAAAATAAGCAAAAAACGTGGGAGAGCTTAATTTGGGGATCCAGTAGCCGAAATGAAAGATTTCTAGAGAGAGAATAAGCAACTTCTCTCTAGAAATGCGAGACGATTAGAAGGCGTCGGCGAGTGTTCGAGACAAGAAGGCGGCCTCTACGAGGAGGGCTTAGCGTGGGTCTGGTTAGGGAGTTTCACCAAACTCAGGGAGGTGGGGATTTCTCCTACTTGGGTTTTATTCCCATTTTAAATGTTTTATTGTGCTTCGGTTGGTTTGAGGCCGTGAGAAGCGAGTTTGGTCAGTCCCAAAACATGGGACCGGGTATCAAATTTTAGGATTTTCTTGGTTGTGTGGCCCACAGCGAGAAATTTAGAGAAATTTGTTTAGGTGTTTTAATTCAGAAATGTTCTTGTTAATCATGTATTGGTTTGATTGGCGAAGAGGCGGTAGTGGATTCTGGGTTCACTAAATTAACCGTTGAGTTGTGATTTTTTGGGAATAGTAACCGAGGGTTTCACTATTCAAAAGCAGTGACCTCAAAATATATTTTTGGCTGTGAAATATGTGTTAGTCAAGTGATTCAAATTGAATTACTTTGAGATTGATCATTAGCCAGAAGTGGTAATTTTGATGTGATGAAGTATATAATTGCATAACAAGATTGTGATTTGGATTATCACGAGTATATTCATGTATATATATTTGCATGTGATTAGACTATATTGGGGCGCACACATGCGACACTATATGCCTTGAAACGTCACCAGGATTATAGGAGATAGTGCGTAGGATGAGTCTAGAGAAAAATGGTTGGAGGGTAGTCTAAAATATAAAATATCGGAGGGTAGTCAAATCGTAATATCAACCGTCGGGCCAGCCAGTTGATATATATTCATCGGGTAGTCCTGAACAAATATATATCAATCATCGGACGACCCCGATTGATATATATATCGTCGGAGGGTTGTCCACTAATAAAACTAATTCTCATACAAGGCTTGAAATCTGATGTAGAGAGTCGGTGAGACTCGGGATGCGAGTTGAGTCATGTAGACATTCAAGTAGGATCATCCGTTGCTTGAATGTGTGTTTACTTTTGGAACATTGCTTTGCGCGCTTAGGTGGTGAGTAGCCCACTTAGGGCGATTCTCCTCTGAGCTTTAGCTCACCCCGATGGAAGGATCCCCAGCATTTTCACGGGACGGGAGCGTCACGAGGGGATGGCTAAATCCTAAGTTTATTGTGAAGAAAGCCGGAATGTGGCTTTGGTGTCACGTTACATACATGTATTAGAATGCTTTTCATTTAATATATGTTGTATAAGAGTAAATATTTGAACTCTTGCAACTATTGGGTATATAGTTGGATAGTTAGTATATTTTTATTGAGTATTGTTATGGGCCCAAGTGGCCGTATTACTCATGTGATTGGATATATTGGATTATATTGTACTGTTTGGGACAGGATATGCAGGTTATGTATTTGGGTAGAGCTCCCCGTACAAAGGAGACTTTGCCCGATTTTCTAAAGTGGCGTCGGATAACCCGACCTCCACTTGTATTCAGCGGGTTGACGGGTAGTCAACGGACACCCCGGGTTTGGGGCGTCACATATTAACATATTTACAAAAAGATTAAAAAGATAAAATTAATATAATAAACTTAATTTATTGACTCTCCATTCTTACAATTTTTTTTAAATTTTATATATATATATATATATATATATATATATATATATATATATATATATATATATATATGTGATGATGCATTTTTCAGCCGAATTTGAGCTAGAGCGTGTGGCGTTGGGCGGACTGGATCTAGCTAGCTGAAGGGTGAGTCTGCGGACATACTTTTAGTGTTGCTCTCCTTTGCAAAAACAAGAAGAAAAAGGGTGACGGGCCGCGTGGCGTGCTCCGATGCTAAGTCGGTTTCTTTCTAAGAGAAAGATGAACTACTTAGAGGCGAGATGTGTTGCATTACCTTTCGCGATGGGAGTGACTGGTATTTATAGTATATGTTTTCCCAGTTGGATGGTGATTAGGATTCTTTCCCATTAGACGGGATATTTCTTGCTTTTATCGGTATCGGATTTGATTAGGGATATTGAAAGAGCAGTTTATTTAGAATTATCCTTCTTCCTCACTAGTGGGATCCGGCTTGATCCGCAGGATGAGCTGTTATATCGTAAATTATCTTATTTTCCTTGTTGATGAGATTTAGTTGGATTTGTAGGATAATATGTTATTGGGGGTTATTCTATTTCCCTTATCGTTGGGATTTGGTGTGGTTACGAGAATGTAGGCACCTCGTTCACCTCATGAGCCTTTGGGTTGAAGCGGTTGGGCCTTCATTCTGGGTGCGTCAAAGGCTGAGTGCTTTGTCGGCGGGAGCCTCTTCTTTGGGTTTGGCGAGTGGGCCTGCGAGCCCATTTTCAAACCTATCAGTTGCCTGCCCTTGTGTACGGTGTGCGTGGGCAAGGGCTATAAGATTTCGTATCGGATCTGATTTCACGTGTGCGCTGGGAATTTGGGTTAGTTAAGGCTTGGTCACCGTCACATCGTCTTGCGATAATGATGACTCACTTTGGTTTCGCTCATATCTCCCACCTTCTTCGGTTCCTTCTATTTCTTAACAGGACATCCTCTGTCTTGTGTACTTTGATCTTGAAACTTTCTTTAGCACTAACGAGTTCGGACTTCCTTTTCCTTAGTTTCCACTCCCCGAACCCTTTGTGCGAGAGTCCTTTTCGTCTCCTAAGATAGCTTTCGTTTATTCCTAGGACATTTGTGTCTTTCTCTCTTTAGTGTCTTTTTCGGGTGTCGTCGGGCGTTAGGGTTAGATCGACGAGTTTCGTTCTCATTACTGCGCTATGCCATGGGTGGTCGACTCTTCTTCTCTGCGTATTAGAGGTGACTCTTCATTGCCGGTTCTAGGCAGAAAGTGGCGCCTTGACCGTTACGACGGGGTGATCTTGAGATGCTCCCGAGGGTGCCCCACTGCCAGACAAGGGTAAGGGGAGAGTATACCAGATTAAGTATCCTAGGGGGTCAGAATATCTACAATCCGCCATTCATCATGCTTTGGCTGTGGGACCTAGCAAGGTTGGTTCCTTGTATGGGGCCACTTTCGCTAGGCGTTACCGACCTCCTTTTGGCGTCCGAGTTTGGTCCCCTGATGTTTTGACCTCCTATGTGGTTTCCGTACCTAAGATGGTATCTTCTGCGGGCGCTTTGATAATGGTCTTAGCTTCCCTGCCCTAACTATAAAAGGGTTTTGTAGCATACGTCAATGCATCCTTCTCGACTTTAGCCCGATGGCTGGGGTATTTTTGGTTGGTCTATTGGTTTCTTTAGGAAGGACGAGGCTCGGTGTTCCCAGTATGGCTTTTGCTCTTTATCTTTTAGTGCGAAGGAAGCCTTTGAGGGCTTCCTCACATTTTCGAGGGCGTATTGGAGCTCCTCTAGTGATTTCCGATCACAGGCTTTGGAAGGAAAGCTACTTCTTTGTTAGCGACGCGGTGGGAATATAACCCTCGCCCGAGCAAGGGCGACACCACTGGGCGTTACGGTTGTAGACACCCGAATCGCGTGAGTGTATTTATGTTTTTGGTATGACTTGTATGAGGTTGTTGGATATCTTTAATTCTGCATTGTCTTCGTGCCTCTCAGGTGCTCAACCCGATCTCAGCCCTGAGGATAACGTCATAACGCTTGCGTTGGCTGAGTGTCCTCCACGTCCCTACGGTGATCAAAGTCGGATATTCCTGACCTTCGAGGCTCTCGAGGTCGGCCTTTCTGCCTTTGAGGCCTTCGCCTCCTTCCACCATGAAAGTCTCTCCCATAGGGCCCTCCGCTGCCAAACCCACCAAGGGAGAGATTTTGGCTCGGTTGGAGACGCTGTCTCGGAAGCCCCGGAGCTTGAAACGGAAAACCTTGGACTCCGTTGAGAAAGATTGGCCGGCTTTGGTCAAGGTTCCGAAATTGGGGGCGTCTTCCTCTTCCCCGTCTGCCCATGTCCGTGGAATGAACAACATCGCTGTACCTCCGGCGAGTTTCTAAAGTCTTGAGTTCACAGCCCCGTTCTGGGTCTACTGCGAAGGCAAAAGGTCCCTCGGGTAGGGCCGTTGAGCGGCCGTTGGCGGTCATGCTCATCACTGTCTGGAATCCGCCTGTGAAGAGTGTTAGGCCACCTTCTCCGAGGGCGGAAGAATTGAAGAGGAAGGACTCCGAAACTGGCGGAGATGGCGACTCCTTGCTTCTTAATGTCGAACTTGCGGATGGCGCGGTCTCGTCCATTCTTAAGGATTACGACTGGCGAGAGGTCGAGGCGTCTTCGCCGTTGATGAGGCTTTGGCTCTATCCTTGCAGGGGGTCGCCTCTGTAAGTTTCCGTATCTTGTCGGTATGCGATTTCAATCGAGGTTGAGTGTTGATCTTGTGTTGGATACTTATTTTACGTTGGATGTGGCAGGTGGCTACTCATTTGAAGAGTTTGGCAAAAAAGGCCAAACTAAACGAAGGCCATGTCAAAGGCTGCGGGTTCTGAGGCGGGGTGGCTTCCGCACATTTGAAGCGGGTGAGGCTGCGGTCGGGTGCAGCGTGTGGGAGGCGTGAAGCTTAAATCTGATTTGGAAGCATACCAGTCGGCCGCGTGTTCGGGCCCGAGGGTAGAAGATGAGGCCCGAAGCGCGGCAGGAGTGGGTTGAAGGCTAGCCCGGGAGGTTCGGGATGAGGCTGCGGGCTGCCTGAAATGACTTGCTAGAGGCCCGGGGACGAGGCACTTGATGCACTTGATGAGGCTTCGGATGGTTAGGGATGGGCTTCTTACATCCCGAGTAGTTTGAGGAGTCTAAGGAAGGCTACGTCTTGTCAAAGATGAAGCTGGCGATAAGGCAGCTATTGGACTGGGCTCGTCGTGAGGCCTCCGAGGCTACAAACTCGGCGGAACGCCTGACTGAGGAGTGCCGTGGGCTGCGTGGGGACCTTCATCAACAAATAACTCTGGTTGCTCAACGAGATGAAGTTATAGGAAGATTGAGGGATGAGGCCTGTACTCAATGGGCTTCTGGGTGGCTTGCCTTTCAGAGGAAAGTTGCTAATGCCTGCCTAGGCACGGACTTGACTTTGACATCCCACCCCAGCCGACGAGGAGGTGGGGATCCCTCTCTGCTCACTATTACGGAGAAGCAGAACACCCGTGAGGCCATCCCCTTCTTCACCCTCTGCTCCTCCTTACTTGATGCGACCTTGTAGCATATGGAAGCTTAGTTTTTGTTTTATTTATATTTTGCTAGACACAGGACCCGAGGTTATATGTAAGCCTTTTCAGCAATAAATGTTCTTTTTACCACTTTTGTCTCTACTTAGCCTGCATTCGTGCATAGGCTGAGATTAATTTCTTGGCTACATTGCTGAGTTGAGCGTACGAGATCAAAGGCGGCTCTGGGAACGTATGGCTAGAGTTGAGTAGTTGAACTCTCAAAATTGAGTTCTTACAGGCTCTGGCCCGAGACGCTATGGGCTGAATAGCTGGTGATCGACTCTTAAGCATTGTAAGACAGAAAAATTCAATTTTTACGAAGGGAGTAAGCAGTAATTTGGTTGAAAACCGAAAATTCTCTAGATCTCGGATGTGAGCGGATTTGCGTCGTTAAATTCGTCGCGAAATCTAGTGACCTAGAAAGTTTCGTGGTCCCGAGATAGTCGGAATATTTTTACCCCGAATTTACGGGTGATAAATGATGGTGGCACAGGACCCGAGATTTTAGGAAATCTCAGGCCGAGAGAAAATGGCGTGAGTTAAAGTTCATTTAAATGGTGGAGGCGAAAGAAATGCAAAATTTTCGGAGAGAAATGGATTTGAATGGGAGTAATAAATCGTTTATCCAAATGACAATAATAATAATAATAATAATAATAAAATCAATAAAAAGGGGAGAGAGCGTCGGACAGAGGGGGGGAGGCGTGCAGAGAGGAGATATATATTTTTTTTATTATTTCTCCTCTTTGTTTCTTTCTCAGATCTACGAAAGTGGGACGTCGGTTTAGGTCGAAGTGAAGGAAGAATTGATCTGTGATGAGGCTACAGCGTGGACACGAAAAGTTGGGTTTTGACAAACTCAGTGAGGTAGAGGATTTATCCTGCTTGGTTTATTTTTGATTTAAGTGTTTATCAGAAATGCTTGTGTTGGTTTGAGGTCGTAGAGGGACGTTTGATCATCCCAAAACTTGGGGTCCAATTGTTGAAATTTTGGAGAATTTTGGAGCCCATTTAGACCCGATCCGTGGTATTGTGAGAATATTTGGGGTGTTTGTTTAATAATTTATATAATAAATTGTGTTTTGGTGTATAGGCCATTGAAGATAAAATTGTGATTTACTCAATTATATGGAATATAATTGTGTGTATAGGCCATTGGAGATAAAATTGTGATTTACTCAATTATATGGAATATAATTGTAAGTATAGGCCATTAGAGATGAAATGATGAATTGCTCAAGTGAGCTAATTTGGGTGTTGTTTGATCCATATTGTTGAATTACATGTGGTGTGAATTGCAAATTTGAGAATATTGCATAGTAATATATTATTTATATATATTATAAATGGTTTGAAGCCATATAATGCATTTCATATGCAACTGGAGTAACCTAGAGATTAGGTGTTAGTGCATGACACGAAGATTACTACGAAAAGCAGACATAGTTTGCGAAGGAATTTCACGGGATGATTTTTTAAGGAGGTGGGTTGGGAGATGGGCCAACGGATCATTTCGGATGAGGACCATCAGCATTTAGAGCTCACCAACCAATTCGCCTCGGAGGGTAGTTCCATGTATTTTTCACCAGGCCTTGGTGAGTATATTTTCAAGAACAACAAGTTTTTTGAAAATGATTATTTTCTCATACATGGCTTAGGTAAGTGTAGAGTCGGTGATGACTCGAGACATAGAACGGGCATGTAGGCAAATTTCAAGAGTGGGATCACGTATTTACTTGAGTGTGTGTTTATTTTAGAGCATTGCATATGCTCTTAGGTGGAGAGTAAACCATTTAGGGTGATTCCACTATTGGGCAATAGCTCACCCTGTCGAAGGAATATTTTTTTCAAGTACAGGGAGCATTAGAGAGACGGCTCATCTTAGAGGCCGATTTTGAAGAAAGTCGGGTTGTGGTTTTGATGTTTTTGGATAATATGTATTAGAATTGTAAATTTTAATATGTATTTGTATTAAGAGAAATGTATAACTCTTGGACTATTGGAATATAGTTGGGATATTTATTTTGTGAGTATTAGTTTATGGGCCTAAGAGGCCATTTTACTTTCAGTATGCGTCTATTGTTGAGCTGTGCCGAACCTCCCATGGGTTGTGGCGGAGTGAGTCGGCGGGACCCGGGTTTGGGGGGCGTCCACATGCGTGGCTGTGCGGAGTGGTGGAGCTCGTCAGTGGCTATTGAGCTCTGGGGCGGCGGGCCTTGTGGGTGAATCTTTGAAATTTGATCCTGACTCTTAAGGGCATGGCTGTGTGGGAAGTAATCGAACTCGTCAAGGCGAGGCTGCCCAGGCTCGGGCGTTGAGGCCTTGTGGGTGAATAACTAGGTGATGTGACTCTTAGAATTTGCATGACTGTGCGGAGTGGTCAGGAGCTCGTCAAAGCGAACTCTTTGGACTCATTGAAGACCTTGTGATTTGAATAACTGGCCCGATCTGACTCTTAAGTTTATCGTGGTAAATTTCTTGGGCTTAGTGTTGAGGCCTTGGGGCTGTAGATAACTGAGGTGATTTGACCTCTTGTTGCTTGGCTGTGCGGGGAGTAGTCAGGCTACGTCAAATTAATTTCTTGCTTGGAGCTCACGGTATTGAGGCCTTGTAAATTTGAACCTTTGTTGATATGACTCTTGGTGCATGGCACGTGCGGGAAATAGTCGAACTCGTCATGAAATTTCTTGGGCTCGAGCCCGAGGCCTTGTGGGGTACGAACTCTTTGGCGAAGTTGACTCTTAGGGCTCTTTGCATGGCTGTGCAGTGGTCGGGCTCGTCAGTGAAATTTCTTCAGACTCAGGCGAGGGCTTATGGGTTTGAATATTTGCGATATGACTCTTAAAGGCTGCGTGGCTGTCTGAGTCGTCGAGGCTCGTCAAAGCGAAATTTCTTGGGCTGCGGGGCGCTGAGGCCTTGTGGGATTTGAATAACTGGCGATCGGCTGCCAAGTACGCATGGCATGTGCAGTAGTCGAGCTCGTCAAAGCCCGAACCGTTGCGTGCGACCACTTTCGACTTCTGATTTTTGAAGATCTGAAGTGTGCTAATCTTGAGTTCATGAAGAATTGGAAGCGATTGCTGAATTTCGAGTGCTTTGGCCTTCTTGCCGTGGCGGCCAATTGCTATGGGTTTATACTTCGGATATTACGCGTGGTGTGTGGCGGGATCTGCGCCAAGATGTGGGCGTTGACTGATCGTCTTGAGATCCGCTGAAGATTACGGTTAGTTTTATTTGGACCTCGTTTGTGGGAGTTGTGTTTTCCTAGTCTCCGCTATGGGGTCATGTTATTCCCCAGCTTACGTCTTCAGGAATCGTCCGGAGAGGGCGATACATTTCTTGTGCCGCTTTCTCTATTTTCTATTATTCTTTCTCTTCCTCTCCTTTCTTCTCTTTCTCCCTCTCCTTCATTCTCTCTTCCTTCCTTTTTTTTTTTCCACATCTCATTCTCCCTTTTTCCTTTCCTTCCCGCCTGAGCTCTTTCCATCCCTTTTCTTCTTCTCTCTTTTCACCTCTATGTTCTTTTCTCCCTATTTTCCCACTTCTACGCTCTTCTTCTCTTATTTTATTTTCATCTCGTTTTCCTTTCCTCTTTCCTTCTTAAGGGGCTTTTTTTTTTTTTTTTTTTTTTTTTTGAGGCCCGTATTGTGTGCTTAGAAGTGCTCTTGGATGACACTCACCAGTTTATGGTAGTTGTAATTTGATTGGAATAAATGGGAACTTTTCCTTTTGATGTGAACTTTCACATTACATTTGTGTACAAGTTTTATAGGCATTATGTCTGGTATTTGGGACGTCTAATAAAATAACCGATGCTTTGCAATCGTCATCGAAAATTAATAATGCTTCATTTAAGATTTCAAGCGGGGAGTCTGCGATAAAAGCGGCTTAAGGTGTTTCAGCATTCAAGCATGATGTAGAATTTTTCCCTCCTTTGTCTGGAGCTCGTAAATGCCCGATCTGATGACGCGGGATATGATGTAGGGGTCTTCCCAGTTGGGGCCTAGTTTTCCATACGCTGGATTCTTCCTTGTTGGCAGGAGCTTCTTCAGACTGAGTCACACAGCATGTAGCTCCCCAGGTTTGACTTTTTGGTTATAATACCTCGCCGTCTTCCTTTGTTAATCTTCAGTGCGCCTTTGGACCTGCTCACGCTTTTCATCTAAGAGGTCCAAATTTAGGCGGAGAGCCTTGTCATTGTGTTCCAGCATGCGTGACTCAATCCTTGGGAATTTGCTTGGAGCCTCGACGAGGCTCTTGCTTGAGTGCCAAGGCTAGGCCAGATCAGGGTTTCTCTGGGTTGCGACTTGCGTAGTCCTGTGGGCCCAGTAACACCTCGGGGGAGGGTATTCTGCCCATTTCCTTTAAGATCTTCAATTTGGTCTTTAATGCGGCCTTAAGGAGTTCGATGGTGACCACTGACCATTAGGCTAGCGGATGTGTTGGGGACCGATGTGTTCTTGAAATTCGAGCTAGAAGCACAAAAATCCACCCCGAACTTGGAGTTGTCAAATTGCTTTCATTGTCGTCACGGAGCTCTTGGGATACGAGCACACGCTATAATGGCTCGCCACACAAAATTGCGTATCTTTTGTTGATTGTGGCTGGCCAGGTTACTTCTCGACCCACTTGGTGAAGTAATCACGCGATGATAAATCTACATTGGCCACTTCCAGTATGAAGCGGGGTCTCGCGTCATGTTCATTGACAAATTGGAAGAAGGTTGAGGCTTGTGATTGATGTCAAGGACTCGGATGGGTGAGAGTCTTGTATACGTGAGTCTTGCATCTCTACACGTTGGTCAGTCAGCGATCTCTGAGTGTGTGGCGTGACATCCTGCCTTAGGAAGCCTTCCTGCTAATGCAGGAAATAGATATGATTTAAGCGTCACACAGCCCAATACCTTCCCGCCTTAGCACATAGTTAAGGTGTCTTTTCAAGCGATGCACTTAAGGATGGGTGTAGAAGGAAACCTCGCTTGTAGGCTTGTATGATTGTTGAGATGGCAGACCTTGTCCTAATTTCGTGCCCTCTTTTAGGTAGTCGGGTGGGCATTAGGTCTATTATATAATCACGAATGGGTTATCCCGACTCAGACCGGACCCGATTGGGAGACCACAACTTCACGCCATACAGAGGTCTAGAAGGCTACGCAAGGTATTCGATGGCGTTGACTGTGAAGTCTTCCTACGGGGTTGTCGGCTAGTTTTGCCGAGCGCCGGCTCGGGAGTTCTGATGCGGGGATATGTCGACTGGTTGTTACAGGCACACTTCGTTAAATCCGTGCCTTTTGAGGTATGGATCGTTTCTTTTCATACCGGCTGTTGATCTTCTATTTATCTTGCTGGCGGGAATTGCGCAGTGTATAGACCTCAGTGGTCAATTTCAGTGAATCTGGCCGAAGTTGGGGCTGCTTTCGTAATGACCTCATATTCGGCCTCGTTGTTGGAGGCTTGGAATTTGAATCTGAGCGCATACTCAATATCTATTCCTTATGGGGAGGTCAAGATTAGGCCGGCTCGCTCCTTAATCAACGTTTATTATTTATCCACAAGAGGTTTCGGATGGGGAGGAAATTTGAGGTGTTTGGTGCCAAGCGGGCTGCGAGATGAATTCCATGGTATCTGCTAGACTGCCCTTTTTATTGCAGTTTTCGGTTTATATATGATGTCGGAACTCGCAAGCTCTATGGCCCCTTCATCGGCCTTCCACGAGGTCTTTGAAGCTGCTGGCTTGCTTAAATCGGATATTACATTTGGAGCTTCTATGGTATGAGCCTAGTAAGTGGGCTTTTGGGCTGTGGTTACTAATGCCCGAATTAGTTTCAATCCTTGGATACCTCACTGCCGCTCACTCTCGAGCTCGGCTGCAATAGTAAGAAGCTGAAAGATTAAGCTGCCACTTCGATGCGCATCTAAACAAAGGGCGGTATTTGTCGAGAAGTCAAGCGACTAAGTATAGAGTGAGGAGCTCCCCCTTGATGGGCTTACGAAGGAATTGGGGGAACTCAAATATGTCTTCAATCTTTGAGGAATGCTTCTTCGCACTTCATATCTCATTGAAAGGCCTTGTACAGCAGAAAGTTTGACACTTATCCGCTAATACGGATACGAATGACCAGCGACGATGTCTGTCGGTGATTGGACCTCCTTTATGCACAGGAGATGGCATGTCGAGCACAGCCTTTATTTTGTCTGGATTTGCCTCAATTCCTCGGTTGTTGACTATGAAACCTATGAATTTTTCAACTGATACTCCGAAGGCGCACTTGGCTGGATTCAACTTCATGTTGTACTCTCTCAGGATATAGAACGCCTCGGATAGATGAGCTATGTGGAGCTTGGCAGTAGGGGATTTACCGACATGTCATGCATGTACACCTCCATGGTTGTTTCCTCTCGCTTCACGAGACATCCTTTGTTCTGACCTTTGATAGGTAGCTCGTGCGTTCTTCGAGCCGAATGGCATCGCCACGATATGATAGGTTCCCTCTGACTGGCCAGATACGGGGTCTTTTCTTGGTCGTCTGGGTCCATCTTGATCCCCGGTTGTAGACGGAGAAATCATAAAATTGAGAGTTCATGGCGGCGATGGCATCACGATGAAGGGTGATTAAGCGGCGAGCTTGTCTTTTAGGCATGCTTTGTTGACATCAGTGAAGTCGATGTAGAGTCGCCACTTGCCGTTCGCTTTTTTGACAAGTACGACGTTGGCTAACCATTCAGGATATTCCACCTCTCTAATTGCTCTACTTGGAGGTTTGCAGAGCCACCTCCTCGTTGATCGCTTTTCGCCTTTCTGGTGCGAAGCTCCTCCTCTTTTCTTTGACTGGCTTGAAGAATGGGCTGACGTTCACCCTATGTGTGATTATTGTGGGGTCAATCCCTCCCATGTATGCCCGCTTCCATGCGAAACATCTGTCTCAAAAAATGGGTGAGAGGGCTTTTGGGGTCCTCTGTTGGCAGGTCGATGTAGGCCGGGTGTTCGGGGTCGATCAAATCCCGACGATCACGGGGTTCCGGCTCTTCGAGGCTCGGTCGGGTGAGCACCTCGTCGCGTATGTCAAGCTCGTCCAAGTATATGTATCGACCGCTTTTTTGCTTCATGGATCTGCTGGTAGCATTCCTGGTCACTCGTTGGTCTCCTGTGAATTCATTCCTACTCCGCTTACGGTGAAACTTGATCATCATGTGGTAAGCGGAGAGGAATGGCTTTTATTGCATTGAGAAGTGCAGCAACAACATATTATAAGCGGTCGGGTATACAACGAGGAATCTTCGCTGTCGTCGTTACTGGCATGGGGATCTCGGGGTGAGTACTAGTTGTATTGACCCAAAGGGTAATACTTTTCTCGGAAGAATCCTCATGAATGGGTGATGCAGGGTTCCATTCTCTCCCTTAGATGCCATCTTATCAAAGGCCGAGGCGAAGATGATGTCAGCTGAACTCCCGTTGTCAACTAGGACTCGATGGATCGTTTTGTTGGCCACAACTGCTCGAATTGCCAAGGGGTAGTCATGGGGGTGCTGGCATCCTTCCAGATATGAGTCAGAGAATGTTATGGATGTGTCGAGCCGAGGCAGTTTGGATACTGCTTGTACTTCCACTACCTCTGCTGACCTGATGTTGCACAGATAGGCCTTCCGGGCTGAGCAAGATTCCCCTCCTCCTGCAAATCCTCTTGAGATCACATGGATTTCACCTAGAGGCTGTTGGTGCTAAGTTGTTGTCTGTCGAGGTGGTGGTGGTGGGCTGGCGGAGCACAGTTCGAGCTTTGATTCGAGGCTGATTTTCAGGGGCTATAGGCGTCGAGATACCGCATACATATTAAATTACTATATTTCCTTCTTAAAAGGAGCTGTATCACGATCATCAGTGCGGTGCCCATAGTCCTATGGAACCCCAGATACTGGTGTTGTCTCTTGTGGCGGGTTTGACTTCATTTGGGAGTTGGCCACCTCGGGAGCTGATCGTTTCGCGCCGGCGGGACACAGTGATCTTTGAGATACATCCAGGGTGAGCCGCCGAGGTGAATAACGTTGTTGTCTCTCTCGAGTTGGGGGAGTGGAGCGGAGACGATCTACGGGGTTTCCGCCTTTTCGGGGACTGTTCTCCATCTTTCTTTGGAGACCTCTCCCAGTCGCTTTGTCTTTTGGGGGCTCGAATCCTTGTCGCTTATGCATCCCGCTTTTTTCTTTATCTGGTGGAGGGCTCCCTTTCTTGGATATGAGGGCTTCTTCGCCAGTTAATGTACTTCTGCTTTGCGAGCACCTCGATACCATGCTTGCTTGAGGATTTTTAAGGATGGAAAACGTAAAGTCTTTCGATTGCACCCCTATTGACAATGAATACGGTGATCGCAAACTTTTCATCCAGGTATATCTGCAGCCGGGGACTGCATGTTAAACCTTTGGACATAAGACCTCGGCTCTCCTGCGAACTACGCCCGGTGATTGATAAATGAGTAACGGCTTTCTATACGTTTGGCTCTAGATGAAGTGAGATCTGACGCAATGGATAGCTCTCTTTGAATGAGGAGATTGATGGTGACTGTTAAACCAAGCTAAAATTTGGGCCTTTTAATGTGATGTGGCTACGCATCATACGGGGTCTTGATACCCATGCAACTCCATTTGGTTTTGTAAGTGTTGAGATGATCGATTGGATCGACCCATCGAGATACTTCCACTTGTGGCATCCACGAGATTTTCTTCGGAAAGGGAAGTGAAGCACCTCGGTCGTGAAGGGTGACTCAGTCTGTTGTACCAAGGTGTCCATAGTGTCAGGAGCGCGTCCTCTTACCACATCCTTCACACGGGCAGCTCTTTGCTGGAGGATCTTGAACCTCACACTCCATGATTGCTCTCTGCTCCTTCTTGAGGTAGCGTAGTTGCCGTTCCCGACATGCCCTCCGAGTGTTGCTTCGTTGCCCTCCTCTCCAAGGGCCAATTGCGGCCCACGCCCCCTGGCTCGGCTGGACTTTGCTTTTGTTTCATCACCTCGGGGAATGTCGAGATTGTGTTGCCCTTCATGAGGAGGAAAGTTGTGACCTTCCTGAGCTTGTCGCGCCTCCCGTGGAGTGTTGCATCTGCACAGTGGGATTTGCTCTAACTCCTATCGGGCGTTGGTTAGTGGCGGAGCGCCACCCGCGTTCGTGTTGGCATTGCATCGCCCAGCGCGTCGGGAGGTCTGGCATGCGTCGCTGGCGGATCCGCATCCTTGGTGGATTAGGCGTTGCTCCTGCTTGTGTTCGGGTTGATACCATCGATGGCGAGTGAGTTATATTTGTAAAAAGGCTGTCGTTCCCACGGGCGTCATGACCTAATGATGCCTTTTTCCAGCCCCGGACTAGAATTTGGAGCGTGTGGGGGTCTGTTGGAGTTCGGACTGCAGGCTAGCTATTTAAAAATTTGGTCTGAGAGGCCTTTGGCGTGCTCTTCTGCAAAAACAAGAAAGAAAAAGGGTCGGCGGGGGCTTCGCCCGTGGCCGCTCCAATGCCTAAGTCAGTTTCTTTCTAAGAGAAAAGATAGACTGCTTAGAGGGTAAATGTGTTGCATACCTTTCACCAATGGGATGACTGGTGTTACTTAATACATGTGTTTTCCCTAGTTGGATGGTGATTAGGATTCTTTCCCATTGGGCCGAGATATTTTCTTTCTTTATGGTATCGATTTGATTAGGGATATTGAAAGAAGCGGAGTTTATTTAGAATTATCCCTTCTTCCTCCATTAGAACTGGAATATGAAAAGCTACGTCCAGTAGGATGAGAAGTGTTATATCGAGAATTATCTTATTTTCCTTGTTGATGAGATTTGGTTGGATTTGCAGGATAACATGTTATTGGGGGTTATTCTATTCCCTTATGTCGATGGAGTTGGTTTGATTTGAGAATGTGGGATTTCTCGATTACCACTTGCAGCGACCTTTGGTAGACGGATGGGCCTTCGTGCAGAATTTGGCGTCAAGGCTGAGGTGCTTCAATGGCGCGCCTCTTCTTTAGGTTTGGCGAATGAGCTGCCGAGCCCATTTTTAAACCCTATCATATATATATATATATATATATATATATACTCTCTCTACTCTCTCCTCTACTATATATATATATATATATATATATATATATATAATTAACAATTTTAAAAGTAATAGATTGATGAAAAAAATATTTTATATATATATATATATATATATATATCCCTTATATATCTCCCTCATATATAATTAACAATTTTAAAGTAATAGATTGATGAAAAGAATTAAAAAAATATTTTTAACATTTGTTAAAATAGTTTTGAAATATTCTATATGGATTTTGTGCTTGATTCTAAATACATGACTTTTTCAGAATAAATTTTAAAAAATTCAGAAATAAATTATACAAAAATGAAAAACAAACTATCTAAAGTCTTAAAACACAAATTTTGATCATAATTTGACAAAAATAACCTCATTATTTTTTTGTAAAACTAATTATTTCTTTTATAAGAGACATGTATTTACTTACAAGGATAAAGTGTATTTTTGTCTAAATTGAGTTACTTTTAAAAAAAAGAGGAGTGTGAGATTTACAAATTTTGATTTATTTGATGTCTTTAAATAAAATATTTCTTTTTATAAGGAAACATGGAGGATGGAAAAGAAAAAACGAGATAAATTTTAAAAGTAGAAAGTAAAAACACAAATAGGGTGTTCTCAAATTATTCTAGAAAAAAATCACGGATAAAGTCATTTGAGACCCACGCCAAATATAAAAGAAAGAAAAGCTCTTCAGTATATTTAGAGAATAATTCATTTTAGTTTTATATTAATTACTACATGTATCTTCAAATATTTTATAAAACCATCTTAAAATAAAAATATAATAAGTAGAATAAAATATTAATAAACTAATAGATATAATAATAAGGTGATTTATAATATGTATAACTTTTTTTTTTGAAAAGTATAATATGTATAACTTAAATATGGTATTTTAGATATTGTAAAGTATTCATGAAAATTACTAAAAAAAAAAAAGTATTCATGAAAATGTCATTAGTATTATATCTTTGACAAGGGTAAAATTTTAAAATAAATATTGTCTTGTTATTTTGGAAAGTTAAAAGTTAAAATGAAGGTTTATCTTGAAAGTCTATTTTTAACAAATAAACATAAAAAAAAATTATATAAGTATGAATACTTTTTTAAAGGAAAAATAATTTTATTAATTTAAAACTTATAATAAATGGATATATCGTGTTGATAATGCTTTTTCAACAAAAGCGGGAAATACAGAACTTTGTTAAAGATTTGCTAGATTTGAAGTCGTGACTCTGGATGTGAGCCTACTGCCAAAAATAAGAAACAAAAAGGATTATTGGGGGATCACCGATTGCCTCTCAAATACTGAGTGGTTCTTTCATATGGAAGAGAAGATCAATTTCTTAGGGAATGAATTTTTGTGAAGTACCTTCCGCGGAGTAAATTGGCACGGTATTTATAATGGGTGATCATGATGCTTTCTGGTTGGATTGACGTCTGAGGCCAATCGTTTTCTTGTTGGATGATAATACGATATTTCTCCCATTGGGTGATGAATTTTCTTTCCGCTATGATTTATGGAATTAATAGGGATAATTGATGAGTGAATTATTAGGAAATATCCTACTTCCCTAGTGGCTGCCAGAGATTTAAAGATTAGGAAATTGGGCGATCCTTTAATATAGCAGATTCTTTTGGAAGGTGATTATATTATATCCTTACCGAAAGAGAAGTGAATTGGACTCTCGTTTGCGCTGTGTTTGGGGGGATATCATCAAAGAAAAGGTAGAACAATTGTGCTGGGCCATAACATGACAATCTCCCTCTTAAGACATTTGGAGGCATGCTCAGGCTGCTTGCCTTTATTATTTTTAAACCCAACCGGGTTCCCATGACCATGGCTAAGCGGCGTAGACAGAAATTTGTACCATTCTTGGAATTGGTGTGATTTCCGTGGCTGCTGGGATAGTTTGAGAGGGCTTTTATCGCCATCAAACGTCTTGTATTAATAACGACTTTCAGGGCTTGTTTTTTGCACACATGTTTGGGGGGATATCATCAAGAGTAGAGCAATTATCTTGGGCTGCTCCTTAATCTCCTCTTAAGCTTTGAGCATTTGAGCTTTGTGCTCACAGGCTGCGGCCTATTATTTTTAAACCCGATCAGGATTCCCCCAACCCGTAGAAACAGCGGCGTAGACAAAGGGGTACATTACCATTCTTGGATCGGGTGTGATTTCCACGTGGCTACTCAGGGATGGTTTGAGAGGGCTTTGTCGCCATCAAACGTCTTGTGATAATAACGACTTTTCAATTTTCTTTATGGTCGGCTCTATCGCTGTGCCTTTGGGGACATCCTGCAGCGGAGTTGCCGTGTTCTGATTCTTGAGTCTTCTTCCTCTGCGGGTTTGGATTTTCCCCCTTTCAAAACGTCTTTGTCTGTTGCTCAGAATCACTTCTATTGTCTTGCCTTTCTGAGGATCGTTTTCTTTGCTTTCTTCCATAGCTCGGTATGTCTTCCTTCTTCTTCTTTTTAGCTTTCCTTGTCTTGACCTTCGGGTTTATTCGTCTTTATAAGTAATTGAGTGGTGAATTGTGACTAGTTTAAATTGTGTGGTTTCCCATCAATATACGCTATAGAGGTTTGCCAAATTAAATTTGCAGTCTCTAGAATTTGTCCCGAGCTATTAAGCCCCAAAAATGAAATTTATTTGGCCCACAGGGTACATTACTTATCTGATTCTTGAGCTCCGAGATTGAAATTTCTGGGCTCTGAAGGCTATAATATGCCTTTTTGGGTTGTTGGGCTCCTCGAACTAGGCTACTTTGGTCTTCTAGGTTATTTTGCCTTTTTGAGCAATTTAGCTCTAAAAAACGAATACTGGGACTCTGAGTTGTGTCTGACGGTTAAGCTACGTAAAATTGGTTGTTAGCTCTGAAATTTGTCTGCTACCTTTTTAGGCGGTGAGCTTTAGTGAGTACCTTGGCTCCTTGGTACATTCGTATACGGGCCCAGGCTACTTGGCTCTTGGGCTGCCTGCCTCTCGAGTTGTTTATGCTCTTGCAGGCCCCGGGCTATTGTATCTGGTTGCATTGTGCCTTCCTAGGGGCATTGTATTTGCACGGTGAGTTGCTTGACTCTCGTGACGTTGGTTGGTGAGACGGAGCCCCTCCATCTCGTTGGTATTAGCGTGTAGAGTTTCTAGCGTGCCTCCGGGAGGTTGGCTATCTACATCGCCTTGCTGGTCTTGCATCCTTGGGGGATTGGCGTGGCTCCTTCTTGTGTTCTGAGTTAATACCATTAGTCACTGAGAGATCAACTTTATTTGCCAAAGGCGTCGATCCACAGACGGTGCCCAGGCCCGTGTGCGCTTTTTCAACCGAAACAGGGTTGGTGCTTGTTGGAATTGCTGGGCTGGTCCGCTGACTCTAGATGTCGGTCTCCTCTGCAAAAATAAGAAACAAAAAGGATTTGCGGGGATCGCCCGTTGCCTCTCTGATGCCTAAAGTGGTTCTTCGGTGGAAAGATCAAGTGCGAGGATGAATTTTGTGCAACTCATAGATGGGGTGACCTAGTATTTATAAAGGGTGATCATGATAACTTTCCTAGTTGGATGATGATACTGAATGATACCTTTCCTTGTTGGATGATGATACGATATTTCTCCCATTTGGTGAGGGATTTTCTTTCCTTATCGTTAATCGATTAATAAGGGATAATTGATGAGCAATTATTAGGAAATATCCCTGCTTCCTAGTGGTGGAGATTTAATTAGGAAATTGGGTATTTTCCTTTAATCTCTGATTCTTTAGGTGGATTATATTTTGACCTTTTGAAGGGGTAAATTGGGCTCCCGTTTTGGGCCTATGTTTGGGGGATATCATCAAGGGCCGAGCAATTGTATTGGGCCTGCTCCTTAATCTCCTCTTAAGCCTAACATTTGGGCTTGTGATCTGGGCTTGTGCGCCTATTATTTTAAACCCAATCAGTTGCCCCCTTGACCCTTAACTAAAGCGAAGCGTGAGCAAGGCGTTCACAGATTTCCCGGAGGGCTTAAGTTTATCATTATGCAGAGATGGCCGTCTCATCTTATTAAGGCGCTAAGGAGCAGTGGTGACCCTTTCGGGGCCACGATCCAGCGGATCTCTCATCCACATTGACTAAGCAGGGTCCCGGTTTGAGAATAGAACACTATGCTGGGACTTATTCTCTATTCCCCATGCCAATCTATCCTACTGCCAGTGAGCCACGGGCAATCCGTTTTGTGCATTTTACAGCCACATATTTCATAAGCATGATTAACTATTGTTATCATGATTTGTATGCAATATATGCTATATATTGCTGATTTGCGTGATTCTCATATCTGTAGCTTCATATTACAGTTCTCATATTTCTCTATAATACATATATATCATTTCATATATATACATTCTATATTACATTTCGTTCATGTTTTGGCTCTCATATTCCATCTCTTATCTTGTATTCATATCATATATTAGCATATAGCATTTGCATATAACCTATCATGGTGCATGCATTTACTCATTCTATATTCATACATACTTATCATTCATGTAGACGCTCATTTGCTAGTAATATCTTGTATCTTATTATCTTATATCTTTATGTTCCTATACTTGTACGTTTTACTTGTGCTTTATCAGACTGTTCTATCTCCCTTAGGAGTGCAGGACATAGACTTCTTCTTTAATACCCTTAGGTACCCTTCATGTCCAAACTATTTACCTTTTTATCTTTTCTTATTCAGATACACACGTATAACATTATGACTACTTAGAGACGGAGATAAAGAATGAATGAGACTTCGGTCTGATATATGCCGTCTGATGCAGTGCGAGCAGGGCGTGCACCTTACGTAATAGAGTGTGAAACACTTATGGGTCACGAAGCACTGATCATGTATACGTGCCAAAGCACTAATCCTTATATGCGTGCACAACCCACGTGGTAGACGTCATGTATTAGCGAGTCTGGAAGCTCTTGATCATATATGTCTTGTCATTCAATATCAGGTGTAGGCGGGTCATACAATTATACATGTTCTTGAACTTATCCATTTCTTCTTTTCTTCTATATTCCTTTATAGTATGTTGCTATTTCTTATTCATATCTATCTCTTTTCTTATCGTGTATTCCAATTGACTTTACCCATATCAAATCTACTTATGTTCTTATTTCTTGTTCATATCTACTTACAGTTTTTCCCTATTTCTGGACAATATGGTTTGCTATAATACTAAGATATGGCTGTATTCTTGACTCAATAAGGCTTTCCATAGAGTCCAAGAGCACCTGAATCGGAGTTAGGATGTGAGTTAGCGATAGCCAGAGTTGGAGGTCATACGTAGTCAACTTGACAGTGACTGAACTAACGAGCACTGAAGTGATGAGCTCAGTCTAACACCTCGGTTTGACATCTAATATCTTCCTCAGGCATATGGATGGGTTCTGACCATCAGGCTTTCATGAGTCCAGAACACACCAAATGGAGTTCAAACGGAGATATGACCTTAAGTTGGAGGTGTATGAGGTGGTCTTGACCCAGGCCGGCCTAAGCCCGACAAGCTGCAGTGACGATCAGTCTAACCTCGGTCTGACATCTAATATCTTCCTCAGGCATATGGATGGATTCTTGACTCAATAAGGCTTTCAAAGAGTCCCAGGTACCCAGAATCGGGTTCAAGCAGAAGGAGATATGACGTTCCGAAGTTGGAGGTCATGCGCAGTCAGTCTTGACGAGCTGATCTGAACTGACGAGCTGCACCGGCGACGAGCTCGCCTAACACCCGGTCTGACATCTAATATCTTCCTCAGGCATATGGATGTGATCTTCGACTGGTCATTTTCCATAGAGTCTCAAGAACACCCAAATCGGAGTTCAAATGAAGAGATATGACCTCCTAAGTTGGAGGTCATGCGCAAATACCTTGACGAGTCGACCTTAAATCGACGAACAGACCGAGCTCGACGAAGCTCGGGCCTTCTGGCAGACGAGCTGAGCCTTCAGGACGAGCTAAGCCTACATGATTTGTTGAGCTCAGATGACGAGTCGAGCTCTTCCAGACGAACAACTGAATCGACGAGAGTTGACCTTGCAGACGAGCTGAGCTCTTCGTATCGAGCTGAAATGAACCCCCACGAGCTGACCTCTACAGACGAAATGAAGCCTTCGTGACGAGGTCTACAGGACCTCCACAGAATGAGGTATGCTGACCTCTGTTTGACGACCTCTATGGGCTGACCCCTCGCCCATTTGACTGTTCAGAATCAAAAGACCGTAACTTGGTCTACAAGAGTCCGAATTGAGAAATTCAAAAGTCTAACATCAAGTTCATTGACGTGGCTACAATTTACTAGAAGGACTCATTTCCGAATTACCTGTATTTCTGACCCAAAAACCCGTTCTAAGATCCGGCTACTGCATACACTCGAAAATAGGGAATTTCTGGGTTCAACTTGCAACTAGACCCTTCTCAAAACACATATCTAGGAGCCTTAGAGCTCTTCTCAACTCAACCCTACATGAAATGAGTTTAGGAGTTCCCAAAACCCAAACCGTACACAAGATAGAGGGTTCTAAACCAAGTATCCATACCCGAATTCCATACTCCCATAGTTTCGCACAAACTATACTCATAGTTCCATACAAATCTAAAGACATGTATTCATACAAATATTCAGCCTCCATACCGTGACCTTTTTCTTTTCTTTTCCTTCTTCTTCTTTTCTTTCTCTTCTATTCTTCTTCTTCCTTTCTTTCAAGACCAAAATGAGATATTTATTTTTTGGTCTTATCCCTTTATTCCACTTTCCGTGAGGAAACTTCCTCCCTCTTTCCTTCAAGCCACTTGTCTCTTCCACAATTTTTCTTCCTTATTTTATTCTAATATCTTTCTTTTATTACTCTTTGGTCCTTCAATTCTCTATTACTCTTGATTTAACTTATGCATATTCCTACTTTGACATATGAACTTATTATATTATGACCTGTCATGAATTGCAATTTATTAATTTACCCTAATCAAGGGTATTAATTCCAAGTTCTTTCTATTTTATTTTTTTTTCTTTTAATTTATTTCTTTGACAAATATACTTTATTTTTATTATACCCTAAACAAGTCTGAAACTGTTAGGGTATATTTCGGGTTGTTACATCTCATGCATAGGGTGTTCCAACCCTATCTAGATCAGTTTGTCGTAGTCTTCATGGATGACATTTTGATATACTCCCAATCAGAGTGGGAGCATGAGTATCACTTGAGGATCGTGTTACAGTTGTTGAGAGACCATCAACCTGAGACGCCAAGTTCAAGAAGTGCGAGTTTTGGCTTACCGAGGTGAGAGATTTTGGGACACGTGGTGTCGCGACGCGTGGCCGCGACCTAGAAGGCTAACAGGTCAAGTCGCCCGAGATACATAGTTTCGATCGGGTCGATATTACAGAGATTCATTGAGGATTTCTCCGATAGCAAAGACCTATGACGAGATTGACCCGAAGGAGGTCAAGTTTGATCGATGATCGGCGCGAGGGAGGCACTGTGGAGTCAAGAGGACTTACTACCCTATTCTGGAGTAGTCCCTACAGGACAGGGTACACAAAGGTGGCCAGATGCCTCGAGGGCCGGACTGGGATGTGTCTTGATGCAGTCCGGAGGGTAGTAGCTATGGTTTTCGCGCCTGAAGAATCATGAGCACTACCCCACACATGACATGAGTTACGGTCGTAGTCTTCGCTCAAGATTTGGCGCCACTACTTATATGGCGAGGAGTTCGAGGTGTACTCGGACCATAAAAGTCTAAAGTATATCTTCACACAGCGGGACCTCAATATGAGGCAACTGGGATGGATGAGTTCCTAGAGGAAGGATTTCACTTTAGCCACCATCCCGGTAAGGCAACATGGTGGCTAATGCGCCACTAAGTCACGGAGTATTCATAAGATAGCTTCCCGGAGCGGCGGATGATCGAGACCGTGGGAATGCTTTAGATTGGCGTTGCAACGAAAGCGTGCACAAAGGCCATTGGGAGTTTAGTGGCTAAGCACCGCTCGTTGAGTAGGAGGATCAAGTCCTGGCGTGACGCAGAGATAGTGTCCATCGTGGACCGGCACGTCAGCATACTGACGAGGGTCGGACCGCTCCACTCTGGATTTAGTCTTCAGATAGAGGACGGGTAGTGGTTCCCCATTCGACGATTTGAGAGAGGAGATTCTCGAGTTTCATCGCCTCGATTTGCCGCATCCACAGTGGCACCTAAGATGTACAGATCTTGTCACGCATTTCACCGGAGCGAATGAAGAGACATGTAGGGACTTTGTCGACGGCGTCTCACGCACGCCACAGGTTAAGGCTGAGCACCGGCCGCCAGGCTACTTCACCATTGGAGGTGGTCGAGTGGAAGTGGAGCATGTCACGATGGATTTTGTGACCCACTTGCCACGAACAATCGAGAGACATGATGCGGCATGGGTGGGATAAGGACCGCCTCATGAAGTCGACATTTTCTAAATTGCAGGCGGATGACCTTCATCGAGAGATTCTGGCCGGCAGAATATTCAGAGATAGTCCGACTACATGAGTACCAAGATCCATAGTACTCCGGGATAGGGACCCGAGGTTTATGACGCACTTTGGAAGAGTTTCAAAAGGCTATGGGCACACTACCGACGATGAGTACAACTGACCCTACGCATGGTCGGAGGAGAGACTATACAGTGTTAGAGGACATGCTACGAGCATGCGTCCCGATCATAAGGGTATTTGGGAAGAGATTCGCCTCTAAACAACATTTATCGCGAGTATCTCGATGGCACCATATGAGGCATTGTAGGGCTGAGGCCATGTAGTCACCGTTATGTCGACTGAGGGAGAGAGAGCCCATCACCGGTCCCGATCCGATTAGACACCTCCGAGAAGGTGAGCTTGATAACGCCTCTCACGCCAGCCTGGGCAGAAGAGCCAGGCCGATGTGCGACGTCGACCATTAGAGTTCGAGGTTGGTGATCACGCTTCAAGGTGATGCCTAAGAGGGAGTAGTCAGCCCGGCAAGGAAGCCATCGTTGAAGTTCATTGGGCCTGAGATACTCGATGTATGGTAGGCACTGTAGCGCACCTGGCTGGCGTGACGCCCAAAGATGTCGTGTGTCCACTAGGTATTTCACATCTCCATGCTCCGATGATATCCAGATCCAAATTTCATGTGGTGGATTGGGGACAGATTGAGGTTGACACTGATGGGACCTTTGAGGAGGGACCAGTGTGCATTTTGGATAGCCGTGACGAGGTTTTGCGACGCAAGACCGTGAGGAAGAGGGAGAGAAACTTACAGAAGCTTGATTTTTCATTTTCTAGTGAGAGAGAGTGTGGCTTCTCTCAAGATTTTCGGGCGATCCAACCGTCGGAATTCTTCGGGACAAGAAGAAAGGTTGCTTTACGCGGCGAGGCCTACGCGTGGGCTCCGATTTTAAGGAGTTTCGACAAACTCCGTGAGGTAGGGGTTTTATCCTACTTGAATTTTACACTTTGTTTAAGTGTTTTATGATGTTTCTAAGAGCCTGAGGCTCAGACGCTTGATCGGTCCCAAATCTTGGAACCGAATTGTTTTAATTCATTTAAGCTCATTCGCACTGCCCGTGGATCGTGATAGGCTGTTTTGGATGGCTATTTCATAAATTATGAAATAAATTGTATTGTGATGTGTATGAGGCCGGAAATAGCTATGAATTCGGGTTCACGAAGTGAAACTGATGTTTGGTGATTGGCCGTGAAAAGTAACCCGAGGGTTTCACTGTTCATGTGAATAGTGTTCACGAAATAAATTTTGTGAGATAAATGTGTTTGGTTGAGTAATTCAAATCGAATTGCTCGTGGTTGTTAATTATCCCACGTGAGCTAATTTTTGGTGTAATGGATTGTGAAATTGCATAACATGCTTGTGTGATTAAATTATGTAAATGCATATCATGTTATATATATTTGCATGTGTTATATAAATTGTATCGAATTGATATCATGTATCCATATGCACTAGGGGCACCCTAGGAAATCTACAGGAGTGGAGTGCATGAGGTGGTTTATTGAGAGAGTGGTTTCGGAGGGTTGACTAATAATAATAATTATCGGAGTGTGTCCATTACAATATCGGAGGGTAGTCCATATAAAATATCAATCATCGGAGTCGGCCCAATTGATATACATCGGAGGGTTGTCCACTAAAAAGATCATCGGAGTCGGTCCACTACTTATATCGGAGGGTTGTCCACAAATAAAAACAAATATATTTGTTTTGAAAATAAGGTTTCATGGCTTAGGCAAGTGTGAGGAGCCTGAGGACTCTGGGTATGAGTCAATATGTAGACATTCAAGTAGGATCACGCATTTACTTGAATGTGTGTTTTCATTGGAGCATTGCATATACACTTAGGTGGAGAGTAACCCATTTAAGGTGATTCCACTACTGGGCATTAGCTCACCCTGTCAAGGGAATTATATTATTTCGTGCAATGTGGAGCGCATCGAGGAGACTGGCCATCAAAGAGGGCCGCTTTAGAAGAAAGCCTGCCTGTGGCTTGGTTTTATGGGATGTATTACATGTATTAGAATTCTAGAATTTAATATATGTTGTATAAGAGTAAAATTTTTTAACTTTGTAATTCATATGGTATATAGTTGGTATGTTTATGAGTATTGTTTTACGGGCCTATGAATTCTTTACTATATTATCTCTGATGATGTTGATGATTGGGACAGGTGGTTCTTGGGTAGAGCTCCCCGTATAAGGGAGACTCTGCCCGATTTTCGTGAGTCGTGTCGGGTTGCCTAACATTTACGAGTTTTCCGCGGGTTGACGGGTAGTCAACGGACCCTCGGGTTTTGAGGCGTCACAGTTTGAGAAAGTGATCTTCTAACTCAATATATCCCTATGTTTTAAGTTTCTTATGATTCACAAATAATGTCATTTGGACTTTCAATTTGGGAGATGTAGTCTAAACATTCCGAACTGCTCCTAGACAATTTCCAGGAATAGAATCTGAAATTGTGTCCTATAATTGAAAATTTCCTAGGAACATTAAAGACATAATTTGACCATACTTCATTAAAGTTGTTCTCCCAAATGTCTAGTTTGTACAAAAATTTGAATCATCTCATTTGGATGAGTATAACTCAAGTTATGATTTAAACAACCGAAATTACTCCAGTTCAGGGGACTATTTTGAGATAGATTTTAAGGACCGAATTGTTACCTTATTTTGACGAATTTTCTAGGTCTAATGGAGTCCAAATTTGGATACACTTATTTCAGGGAGATTTGTTTTCCTAGAAATCTATTTTACCCAGAAATTTGAATAACTCAATATGGATGAGTGAAACTCAACTTATGACCTAAATACCAAAACTGTTCCGAAACCCAAAACTGTATCAGAATTGAACCAGAATTGACACGAAACAGAGCTTCACTTTGATGAATTTTCTGGGTCTAATGGGGTCCAAATTTGAATACATTTATTTCAGGGAGATTTGTTCTCCTAGAAGTATATTTTACCCATTAATTAGAATCACTCAATTTGGATGAGTGAAACGAAACTTATGGCCTAAATACCAAAACTGTTCCAAAACCCAAAACTTTATCAGAATTGACTCGAAACAGAGCCTCACTTTGACGAATTTTCTGGGTACACTAGGGTCAAAATTTGGAGACACCTATTTCAGGGATATTTGTTCTTCTAGATATCTAGTTTACCTATAATTATAACTCACTCAGTTTGGATAAGTGATGACCAAGTTATGACAAAAACAAAAACATGGGTTTAAAAAAAATGGACAACATCTCCCCTCAAACCCAACATTTTCTCTATACAATTTTTTTCCTCCATTGAGGACCACAACCAAAACAAACAAGGATTCTACACAAAAAGAGGTATTCCAAACCTCGAAACAAGTATCCATACACAAATTCATATCAAAATTCTTTAGATTTCCATACCTGATTTATTTTTCTCCTTGAACTTCTCTTCTTCTCTTCTTCTCCTCTTTTTGTTCCTCTCTTCCTCTCTCTTCTCCTTCCTCTCTTCCCTCTACGTAGTACCCTACCAAAATGGGATATTTTGGGTCTTAAGATAAGGCCATGTTTTCCGTCGTATCCATTTTTGATATCAAATTCCATTTTTGCTATTTGGTCCTCCCTTACTCATCTATTTTCCATTCTAACTTATTCAATTTCCTACTTTAACATACATTCTTTTCTTCTTATGTCAGTTGGGTCATTAATTGGCAATTTACCAATTTACTCTTGACTTTTGTATTAATTCCAGGTTTTAGTTGCCATTTTTAGTATTATTTTATTTTTTGAAAAAATATACATTTATCGTTATTATACCCTAAACATGTTATAAACTGCTGTATAATTTGGGTGTTATACGAATACGCATTCCCACGACAGAACAATGCTTAGTGTAGAATAATTCAAGGGCTACCTCACTTAAGTTCACATGCAATGCCATTTCACACATTCAAGTAAAAACATACACAATCATACTCAAATGTCTACATGCCATGGATGGGAATGTGACTCACCCTGTCCATGTCCCAAGTCCTCACCGACTCCCTCACACATGCATATGCCAATTGTTAAAACCATCATTTATGTTCCATCACGATCATTTTCCAAACAAAAGCTTATGTTTTATAAATCAAAACCATTGACAAACTCCGATATTCATTTGTTTTTACCAAGTCCCGTGTGTTTTGTGGGTATTAATTTCCGGGGTCTCATCAGAGGCTTCAGATGCCTTCCGACACTTCGCAAACTTTCATCGCCGGGATTATATGTTCAACCAAGAACGGGTTTTTCACCCGAGGGGGTATCTATCCTTACTTGCTATACCCAATACACGTATTTTTTCATTTCCTTTTTCTTTTATGCAATCGTGAGACTCATTTTGGATGTTGTCCCATTTTACCGAGCCCACCATCAAACTCCAAACACAGTGTCGATCTACCATGTACTCACGACATACCATCGAACACAAAACAAAGTGTTGATCTCTACCATGCACTCACACCCATGTCATGCGATGTCCCGTGCATAAACGCAATGCAATGCCATTGCATGTATCTCATGCTATATGCACAGTGAATGCCACATGCAACAATTCAAAATCATACTTCATGCCAAGTATCATGGATAATCATATTTAATACATATAATTTATATCCATTCAATTCCAATATGCTTATCACACATATTTCAACATGCTTCCATATTAATCAACATGTGATTCATTCCTTCATGCACTACAAGCATACATCACACCAAGCATCAATCATATATGCAAATATAAATTAGTATCCTTTACCAATTATGGCATAAACAATGCCCACAACAATCCACATAACTCTTTGAAAAGAGCAGGAAACACCCAAAACTGTGAGCACAAAATGCTATTCAATGGCATATGGTTAAATTCTAGACTCAAAGAGCTTTTCATAGAGTCTAAGAACGCGTAAATCGGAGTTTGGACGAGAAAGTTATAGTCATCTGAAGTCGGTCACGATTCTCACGGGTGTGCGGAAAATTGTCTGCACTTCAAACCAAGCACTACACCCACGACCAACACTGACCAGCCCAAATCACAACAAACCAGCAGCTGGATGTCACCACGCCTTATTGGCAACTGCGCTACACACGGGTAATAACCAAGAGGTCCAGAATTTCGCCTGAATAATTGATTCGGCCTGACCGTCAATAAACACATCCCTAAGATTAAAGTCAAACTAAACGACTCCTTACATGACCACTAGGCAAGAAATAACAAGTGTAGGAGAAACCCTTACCTTTTGGAAAGCGAATAAAACCCGCAGCTTAGCACCACGTGTAGCCTCATCGCGTGACCAACTTTTGTCTTCTTGCCTGACAGCTGCTGGCCGCCGATTCGCCGGAGATCGCGAAGGGAAGTGTCATTCCCTTTTTTTTTTTCTCCTCCCTCTTTGCTTTTTTTCCTTTTCCACCGATTTTTTTTTTATTTCCTTCACCAATTTTTTTTTTATTTCCTTTTTGTCTGTTTCTTTTTTCCTTTTCTTTTTTTTTTCTCTATCTTTTTTTCCCTTATCCTTCCTCCACTTATTTTTTTTGGCTAGATTTGAGGAACTTTCCTCCTTCTTTCTCTTCTCTCTCTCATGGCCATGTGTCTTCACATGGTCCATCCATCATGTGCCATGTGTCACCTTGTGAGCCATATGCCATGTGCCACATGGACACATGCTTTAGGTGACACTTTCCACACCACATGACTCTCATGCTATGTTTTCTTCTCCCATGGTGTAACGCCCCAAAAATACCATAGAATTTTTATAATAATTTTATTATATATTCCGGGTATGGATTGAGCCAGACTTGGGTTTTTCTAGAAAAATGGATAAATTGTTAAATTGTGAAAAATGAAATGAATATGTGAGCATATGATTAAATATTATATGCTAAAATGAGAAATTATTTAAACTCGGACATAAACCCAAGTGAAAAAGGGCAAATTTAGAAATTTGTAAAATGAGGACCTAAGGGTCAAAAATAGAATAAGCTTAAATGCAAAAGTGAATTAAATGATAAATGAAAGTTAAATGAAGACCAAAAAGGAGAAAAATAAGAAATTGAATTTGTGTGTAAGCCAAACATGGCCTTACACTTAAATAGGTAAATAAAACCAAATGTGGTCTTAGAATGCTCATTTTGAGCACAAACCGTATTTGAGAGCAAAGAGAGAGAGAGAAGCTAGGGTTTTGGGAAATAGTTGGATATTTGTGTGAATCTCTTCATGTTTGTTCAAGATCTTGCAAGAAGGAAGAAGGAAAAAGGCCTGTAGTTTCAAGTGCAGTGATTTGAGGTAAGAACCAAACCCTAGATTTCTTTAATGATGTTCGTTAGGAAACCCTAATCCATCCATGGGTTTTGCTTATGGTTGGTTTAGGATGACTTTAGAATGTTATTGGGAGCGATTCCCATGATTTGTTTTGAGATTTGGAGTGATTTTTGGAGAAAAATCTAAGCAAAACGGTTCCTACGCCACAGTGTGGGATGCCCTCGTTGCAGCGAGACCGGGGTTCCAAAATGGCACCCCTCGGGTACACCACGACGTAGCTTTGCTACGCCACAACGGAGTGCTACGCCGCGGCGTAGCTACTATTCACGCATGTAACACCCCAAATTATACTATAACGCTTTATACTGTTTAGGGTATAATAAAAGTAAAGATATTTTTCTCTCGAATAAAATAAAGATAAAAAAAAAAAGCAAGAACCCGAAATTAATTCACCAATTCAGGACCCAAGGTCATAATTTAATAAGTTCATATGCCAAAGTAGGATTTTTTATAAATTGAATTGAGAATAAAACAAATCTGAGGACCAAAGAGTAATAAAAGAAAGATACAAAAATCAAATAAGGAAATAAGGAAGAAAATCAGGAAGAGACAAGTGGCTTGAAGGAAAGAGGGAGGAAATTTCCTCCTTTGACTGGATGGTCAATGATGCTCCAAAAGAAAGAAAAAGTGAAATAAAAAGGATATAAGATCAAATAAGGATAAGACCAAAATAAATATCTCATTTTGGTCTTGGAGAAAGAGAGAGCAAAAAATGGATAAGGGAGAAGAGAAGAGAAGGAGAAGGAGAAGAGAAGAAGAAGAAGAAGAGAAGAGAAGAAGGAAGAAGGAAGGAGAAAAGAAGATCAAAGGTATGGAATTTGTTAAGTTTTGTATGGAAGTCTAGTGTTTTTGGTATGGATTATAGTATGATTCCTAAGAGATGAAGTCTAATGTTTCGTATGGAATTTGAGTATGGTATTTGTCTAGTTTTGGTATAGAAAGTATATAGATACATGGTTTGGAACCCTTTATTTTGTGTATGGGTTGGGTTTGGAAACTCCCAAACTCATTTCTTGTTAGGGTTGAGTTGAGAAGAGCTCTAAGACTCCTATATGTGTTTTGGGGAAAGGTCTGATTGCAAGGTACTTGAACCAAGAAAATTTCCCTATTTTGGGTCTTACGAATTAGCTGGACCTTAGAACTGATTTTTGGGTAAGCAATAAAGGGAATTTGGCAGTGAGTCCTTCAGGTAAATTGTATCCACATCACTGAACTTGATGTTAGGCTTTTGAATTTCTCAATTTGAACCTTTGTAGATCAAGTTATGATCCATTTACCCTGAATAGTCAGCTCGGCCAATGCAGCTCTGCCAGTGCAGCTCGGCTAGGTCAGGTCAGCTAGGCTAGGTCAGGTCAACTCGGCCAGGATAGGTCAGCTCGGCCAGGACAAGTCAGCTCAGCCAGGTCATCTCAGCTACCCCTGTGTGACCTCCAACTTCAGAAGGTCATAACTTCTTCGTCCGGACTCCGTTTCGGGTGTTCTTAAAATATATGGAAAGCCCATTGAGTCAAGATTCCATAAATATTCCATTGGAGGACAGTAGGTGAACATAAGCCTGCTGAAATCTGTGTTTTTCTAGGTCAGCTAGGCTAGGATTGGCTAGCCATTTGTGACCTCCAACTTCGAACGACCATAACTTCTTCGTCTTAACTCCGTTTTTGGTGTTCTTAGACTCTATGAAAAGCCCATTAAGTCAAGAATCCATCCATATATAACATGATAAAATTAAAGCCCATATTAGGTCCAGAAATCATGAAAAATAGTAAGCCTACATGGTAATCATACTTATTCATGCATATAATGAGATATGAAAAATGCAAAGATTCTAATAAATGATTGTACATATCACATATGATTACTGGATGACCATAATTATTCGAGAATATGAGATATGTATTGAACATAAAATACACACGGATTGTCTGCTTAGAACTTAGCAGAGGGATAGATAGGCATGCCTATGTGGAAGATAATGGGGCCAAGGTAAACATACGCTGATGCATATCGAGGCCCCGTTTGTCGATGACATAGATCCCGTCGGACACATATTACATAAGTCATCGCTCTCTACGTTGATGATACCTTCGTATATACACCTCGCTTGGGATCACATATTACATGGCATAGGTCAATGGCTCGCATAAAGGATGATACCTGGGTATATAGCGCATAGAGATCACTGCCTTCAGACGTGATAAGACCTTCTGGTACAATTATTTCCTCGTATTCGCTTCTAAGGTATTTTATGCATGAAACATAAAAGAAAATGACAAGTATATGCAATGAAATGTAAAGAATATATGACATTATATGAGAAGCTTACAACACTGCAGCGATGATAGTATACAATTACAAGAACAAGAAGCACAAGATGACATGAAAAGTATATGAAATATGATAAGAAATGAAACATGTTGTGAAAAAAGTATATAAATGAGAAATAATAAGTATATGTAAATGTTATATGCATCATAAGTATATGCATTTGTATAGAAGTGTGGTGACCCTTAATAGAGGTCATCCATATGTATTAATTCCCACTAAGCGTAAAGCTTAGCACGGGTGTTTTCATCCGTGTAGGTACAGAAGAGGAAACCAGAGGACAGACAATCCACATCAGCAGTCAAAGGCCACGCATCACTAGGTGCCCACTGGAAGACCTTTTGGTTTATTTTGTATATGTAATTTTGTTTATTTTGTAAACAATGTAAATATTGTAAATGTTGAACACTTCCATATATGGAGCTTGTATATATTGTAATCCGTCATAGAGAATATAATACAAGTTAAATGTTTAACATTATATAAATGAACAAACTTAAAGGCTATGTTTATGTTTATAAAAATACACACACGATTACCTTCGTCGACATCAAAGCCGGTTGGGGTGTCACGATTAGCTGGTATCTGAGCATCCCGTGATTCGCTTTGGACCCGCCTAATCTAAAGGTCGAGCGATCGCTTTTACAATTAGTTTGGTATCGTAGCCTAGGTTTAGGCGTTTATGGAAAGTTTCAGGTTTAGTGGCTCAGAATAGAGTATATGATAGAAACCATGTGTCTAGTAAATGTGTCGTCCACGTGGATGTCCTTTGTTTTCAGATAGATGGTTCGTCTCCGAATTCAAATAAGAAGCACTGAGAGTAAGAATCCAAAGGGAACAAGTTGAGCCTTCGTAAAGTAACAATGTACCTAATGAGCCCACGGAAGCCTTGGTCGAGAATATCGCAGGACACGGTTCGGCATTGGATAGATTCACGACTCCTAAAGCTCCAATAGACAATAAGAAGACATGGATGGTAGGAATTCCATGGTCGAGCATGGAAGAGTCGAGAGTCACTCGTTAGAAAATCTAGAAAGAGTATTGGAAGAGGTTAGATGCCCTCCCGATCATAGAGCATCATGTGCAGTCTCACTATTGCAAGGTGAGGCATACGATTGGTGGAAACCGGTGCTCAAAAGTCCAGGGATTCCAAATCCTATGACATGGGAATTCTTTGTCCAAGAGTTTAGGGAAAAGTACGTTACCGAAATGTATAAGGAGTCCAAGTGGAAACAGTTCCTGAATATGAAGCAAAGGAACTTATCTGTGGTTGAGTATGAGAAAGAGTTAAGCCATCTCATCAAATATGCACTAGAAACGGTCCTCACCGAGGCATTTCGGTGTAGGCAATTTGAAGATGGACTATATGATTCCATCAAGAGGTACTTAGCACCTATGACTTCAAACAAGTGAATTTTTATCGCTAGTCCAAGCCGCAATGAAAGTGAGAGACTAGAAACGAGTAGCAAAGAAAGATCTCAAACAAGAAGTTTTTATGAGCTTCATTCTCCTCGGGAAAAGAGCTAGGGAGTCTCTGCCTTCAATCGAATATAGTTCGCCACGAAGTTAGAAGGTAAGGTTCCAATGTAGCACCTAGTATGTAGAGGTACTGGCTGGATAGGAGGAAATTTCGATGCCTCAGCCGCATGCATTTGGAAAGGTATAATATTGCTGACAAGAGAGGGAAGCCATATGGGAAGCATCAATATTTATGGCAAATTGTCCCAATGAGTCAAGGGACAATAGGAATCCTTAGAGTAACAGTAGAGGGAGGTATGTAGCACCATCGTTGACTTGAGATAGAGGTAAATGAAGCGCCATCTAAAGATAGAGACAGAGGGCCAGCTTTCTGTAGAGACAAGTGGATCGTCCTATGCCTACAGCACCAACACGAGCATATGCTATGAAAGGTCGTGAGGATCAGGATGCTCCTGAGGTTGTAGCTGGTATATTTTCTCTTTTTGATATTGAGATGCATGCATTGATTGATCCTGGATTTACTCATTCATATGTGTGCATGGAGCATGTATTTGAAAAATATGACATGTATGGTGACTAGTCCGCAGGCACATCGCGTTAATGAATAAGATATATAGAAATTGTCCCATTGTTATACAAATAAGAGAGTTTCTCGCTGATTTGATAACCTTACCATTCCGAGAGCTCGACTTGATTTCGGAATGGATTGCTGTCTAAGGCCAAGATATTGTTGATCAGGGTAAAAAGACGAGGCCGATGCTCGACCAGACTGGCGATAGTATTACAAGGCAATGGCTCAAGTGTAATGTCCAATGTGATCTCCACTATGCAAGCTAAGAGATTTATGAGGAAAGGATGTGAGACATTCTTGGCTATGATACTTGACTCTAAGAGAGGTCAAGTTGATGTAGAAAAGATTCCAGTAGTAAGGGAATTTCCAGATGTATTCCCTAAAGAGTTACAAAGTATTCCACGAGAGAGAGTGGAGTTCAGCCACATAATTGTACTGAACAGTCCCTATGTCTAGGGCACTGTGACAGATGGCTCCACAGAAATAAAGAGTGAAAAAGTCAATTGTAAGAGCTTTTGGATAAATGATTTATTCGACCCAAGAGCCCTCGTGCACCATGGTTCGGGTGAAAGAAAGATGACACTTACTGATGTGCATTGATTATTGGCAATCAATACAAGCACGTGAATAAGTACCCATTGTCGAGAATCGAAGATCTTTTTTTATCAGTTGAAAGGAGCGGGTGTCTGTTCGAAGATCGACCTGCAATCTGGATATTATCAGTTGAGAGTAAAGGAAGTAAATGTGCCGAAGACTGCATTTAGAACCCGCTAAGTACGCATTATGAGTTCTTAGTAATGCCATTCGGGGTTAATCTAATGCACCGACAGCATTTATGGACTTGATGAATAGGGTTTTTGACCTCATGTGGATCAATTTGTCAGAAGTTTTTATTGATGACATCTTGCGTGGTATTCTAAGAATGCACAAGAACTTGAACAAATATCTAAGGATAGTCTTAGAGACATTAAGAGAAAAGAGGTTATATGCTAAGCTCAACAAATGTGATTTTTGGCTAAAGGAAGTTTCATTCCTAGGCTATATTATGTCTACTGAGGGTATAAGAGTTGATCCTGCTAAGATTGAAGCAGTTGGTTATTGGAAACCACCTCGAAATGTAACCGAGGTGAGAAGTTTCTTGGGCCTAGCAGGTTATTATAGAAGATTTGTGAGAGGCTTTTCTGTCATAGTTTCTTCACTCACCAAGTTACTCAGGAAAGGAATAAAGTTTGAGGACAGATAATGTCAGTCATTTCTTTGAATTGCATTGAAAGGATAATGTCAAGTTGAAGCACCAAAGATTGACGCTGTACCTTACTGGGAAAAGAGTATACCTTGTATATGATGTCAAATGATTTTAGACGTAAGCACGCAAGATGGGGAAAGTGGTGGCTTATCCGGCTCAGACAACTGAACTACATGAACGTAATTATCCTACCTATGACCTAGAGTCGGGTCAGGGTAGCGGTTGCTTTGGAAAATATGGCGACACTACTTACACGGGAAAAGTGTATAATTTACACTGATCATAAGAGTTCCCAAGTACTTGCTAACATAAAGAGTTGAATTTGGAGATGGAGGAGGTTAGAGTTATTCATGATTATGATCGCAGATCATAGACTACCACCCAGGAAAGGCTAATGTAGCAGCTTCATGCTTTTGCTTCAAAGACAAGGGCGCAATGTCACTTCAACATAGTGAATGAAGATTAAGGTGATGGGAGCTATATTAGCTCAATTAAAAGCACAACCTGTTAAAGAAAAATGATTATAGATGCTCAAAAAAATGATGCTGAAGAGCTACAAAAAGTTACAGATGGTTAGACGGTGACAAGACCGAAGCTTTGTGAAAGTTAAGCTAGAAGTTTGTATTTCCAATGTATTATGTGTGCCGATGATAAAGAGCTAAAGCAAAAGTTGCTATTTGAGTCTATAACACGGTATTTATGCATCATGGAGGTAATAAGATGTATCGTGATTTGAAACAAATATTGGTGGAAAGGAATGAAAGACGTGATAGCACGGTTCAAATGTTTGATATGTTAGCAAGTCAATAACACTCAAGTTCCACAGGCCTATTGAATCCACATTCAATTCCTCAATGAAAGTGGGATAACATTACCATGGATTTTGTGCTCGTTTTCCTCACGCAACAAAACATGACTCGTCTGCGACGCATAAGCTCACAAAGTCAACTCCATGTTATACCTAAGAGATGGACTATTCTACGAATCAACTAGCCGAAAGCAGGCGTGGGAAGAGATTGTAAGATTGCATGGTGTACCGTTATCTATTGTGTCCGATAGAGATCCGCGACATCAAGGTTTTCTGAAGAATTACAACAATTTTTAAGTACCGTTGAAGTTTAGGTATAACATTCCATCCGCAGTCAGATGGACGAGAGGTTGATTCAAGTACTTGAAGATATGCTTCGAGGTTGTGTCATGGAATTTTCGAGAAGTTGGGATAGGTATATTCCATTGATGGAATTTGCCTATAATAATAGTTTTCAGTCAAGCATTGGTATGGCACCATACTAAGCTTCTATGGCTTTAAATGTAGAACTCCCGTGGTGTTGGAGTTTTGGAGTTATACGAGCATAAAGTGATCGCCCAGATATTAGTGAAAGGATAATGAAGAGAAAGGCAAAGTTATTCGAAAAAGGTTAAAAGCAGCTAGTGATCGATAAAAGTCATATGTCGATCTAAAGAGGAGAGATATTGAATATGAAGTAGGAGGCAAGGTCTTCTTAAAGGTATCACCGTGGAGGAAAATTCTACGGTTTGGTTAGAAAGGCAAGTTGAGTCCAAGGTTCATAGGGCCATATGAGATTCTGGAACGATCGCCCTGCGGGTTTATCGATTGGCACTCCTTCGGAGTTGGGCCTTCAAATTACACGATGTGTTTCATGTGTCGATGCTTCAAGATATCGCTCGATGAATCGTACATACTACCAAAGGTAAGAGATATATACAGGAGGATTTTTCATATGACAGAGCCAAAGCGCTATTCTGCCGAGGAAACAATCGGGCAGTAACAAACAAGTACCCGCTAGTGAAAGTGCTCGCAACACCATGGTAGAGAAAAAGCTACTTAGGAGCCGTACAAACTATGAGAGCACGTATATCCACAACTGGTCGAGCACTCCCGAGGACGCAATTCTTTTAAGGGGAGGGAGTCAATATCTTCAAATTATACCCAATGCTTTATAACATGTTTAGGTATAATAAAGTAAAAGTATATTTTTTTAAATAAAATAAAGATAAAATAAATAAAATAAGCAAGAACCCTAAGTAATACAAAAGTTATGGTAAATTAATAATTTACTCAATTCAGACCTAATGTCATACTTAATAAGTTCATATGCCAAAGTAGATTTTTGATAAATTGAATTGAGAATAAAAATGAAATTGAGGACCAAAGAGTAATAAAAGAAAAGATATTAAAAATAAACAAGGGAAATAAGGAAGAAAAATTCAGAAGAGACAAGTGGCTTGAAGGGAAAGAGGTAGAGGAAATTTCTCCTTGATCGGGATGGTCAAGGATGCCCAAAGAGAGAAAAGTGAAATAAAGTGGGATAAGATCAAAATGTATCTCATTTTGGTCATGGAGAAAGAGAGCAAAACTGGATAAAAGGAGAAGAGAAGAGAAGAGTATGAGAATATTGTAAGAAGAAGAAGAAGAAAAGAAGAGAAGAAGGAAGAAGGGAGGAGAAAAAGAAGATCAAAGGTATGGAATTTGCTAAGTTTTGTATGGAAGTTCGTTTGGTATGGATTATAGTATGGAAGTCTAATGTTTTTATGGAATTCGAAAGTATGGTATTATCTAATGGTTACAAAGACAGACATGTCTGAACCCCAGTTTATATGGTTATCAGAACTCCAAACCATTTCTGTTAGGTTGAGAGCTGAGAAGAGCTTCCAAGACTCCTATATACGTGTTTCTGGGGAAAGGTCCGATTGCACTTGGAACCAAGAAAATTTCTCCCTATTTAGTCTTACGATTAGCTTCGGACCTTAGAACTGGTTTTTTGGTAACAAATAAAGCACGGTATTGAGTCCTTCAGAAATTACAGCAACCTCAAGAAACTTGATGTTGAAGCTGAATTTCTGCACCCGGGCCTCAGACTGGGTTATGGTTCGCTTACCCGATTAGTCAAAGTCACCAGCCGACTAAGACACCTTCTACGCGGTGCCTTGGCTGCAACTCGATTCAAGACAGCCCGGCCATTGTAGCCGGGCCGCGCACCTCAGCCAAGTCGTCACGCCAGGACAGCCACCACCAGGTCATCTCACTACCCTCGTGACTCCAACTTTAAGGTCATAACTTTCATTCGACTAAGCCGGTGTTCTCGGACTCCAGCGGAAAGATAATCGAAATAAAATTCCAGCCATATTCCATCAAGTATTAATAGTGAACATGACCCTGATGAAAGCTATGTTTTTCTAGGTCGCCAGGGATTGGCCAGCCATGTGTGACCCTCCATCTCGGACGGCCATAACTTTTCATCCGAACTGTTATGCTCTCGACTCTATGGAAGCCTATTGAGAGTCAAGAATCCAGCCATATACAGCATGATAAAAGTGAAGCCCATATTAGATCCAGAAATCATGAAAAACATTAAGCATACATGGTAATCATACTTATTCATGCATACAATGAGATATGAAAAATGCAAAGATTCTAATAAATGATCAGACAAATCGCATATGATTAATGGATGGCCATAATTATTCTAAGAATATGATATATGTACCTAACATAAAATACACAATGCATTGTTTGCTTAGAACCCGTAAAGGATGATAGGCATGCCTATAGCAAAGATATAAAGGTCAGCAGCGATACGGCCGAGTAGATGACCAGGTCCCGCTTTGCCGATGACATAGATCCCGTCTGATCATTACATGGCATAGGTCACTATCTCAGACAGCCACGATACCTTCTGCGATACATGTGATAGAGATCATTGTCTCATACAAGGATAGTACTCCTTCGGTACATATAGTTATTTCCTCGTATCCGCTTCTGCTGCATTTGCAAACATGAAACATAAAAGAAAATGACAAGTATACGCAGATGAAATGTGTACACATATGATATGATATGAGAAGGCATACATTATGCTATGATAGTATACAATTACAATAACAAGATGACATAAAAGTATATGAAATAAGATAAGAAATGAAATACGCGTTAAAAGTATATAAACTATAAATGATAAGTATATGTAAATGTTATATGTGTCATAAGTATACGATTTGTATAGAAGTGTGGTGACCCTCAATAAGAGGTCATCCATATGTATTATCCCACTACATAGTTTAGCACTGATGTTTTCATCCGTAGGTACAAAAGAGAAACCAGAGGATGATAATCCACATCGTAAAGCAAATAAAGGCCACGTATCATTAGGTGCCCATTGGAAGACTTTTTGGTCTATTTTGTATTTGTAATTTTGTTTATTTTGTAAACAATGTAAATATTGTAAATGTTGAACACTTCCATATATGGAGCTTGTATATATTTTGTAACCGCATGTATTTATAATACAAGTTAAATGTTTTAACATTATATGAATGGACAAACTTAAAGGCTATAAGTTTATAACTTTATAAAAAAATAATAATAATAATATGACTCGTCACACCGAAAATCGTCAGTGCCACATTGTTGGTATTGAGCATCCCGGGATTCGTTCAAACCCGCCAATTGGGTCGGATTGAGATGGGGAGTTAATCGTACAGAACAAATTTCGATTTTTGTTCGAAAAGTCTAGTATTCGTATTAACGATAGTTTAAGGACCCTAAAAAAATGATTAATTGGGGTTCAAATAAGGATAAACTAAATGAAAACGTATCGCGACCTAGCTACTACGGGCTTTAGTCCGCCTCTTTTGGGCGCACTTAGTGCCCTTTAACTCAAGACCATTAACGTACATTGACCTGACCACAAAAAATCATAATAATTGTTTATCCACAAAAGTGCTTAATTGTTGTTTAATAGGACGTGAGGATCAACCTAGGACCGTAGATTTGAAGGAAGGAAATGAGAGCCGATAGCTTCGTTTTGTTCACTGACCCTCTACCCTTATTTCAAGTGTTTTGGTAGTTTTCCAAATAAATATAAAATGATTATATGGAAGGAGTATATCTTTGAAAATATATTACAAAAGTGCATATGAATTTGAAAATGTGATATTTAAAATGTCTGACAATTAATTGCATGTGAGTGATTAATTGAACCATAACGATCTGGTCAATTTTTGATGCCATCTTGAATTGAATCGACATGTCAAAACCAACATGCAAGGTTCACCAATTAATCCTTCATGAAGGCAACCCGAAATTGTCCAATACATCCTCACTACGAGATTTAATTAATCGGATCCGCTACGCATGACATATGGCAGGCCGGAAAATGTCCCACGGCGATGCACCAATCAACATCCGCCTTGATGGCGAGAATATACTAATCACAGGGGCACCAATCGCATCTATCATGACGTGGGAGATCAAATTGTTAAATGTAAGCAACATTACCGAATGATGGTATGACAGATTGAACTAATCCGAATCACGCGAATGTAATTTGTATGAACAAAGTGAGATAACAAACTTCTGATCAAACAGATTTGTAAACTCAATACGTCCTTAAAAGTATATATAGTTGAATTCTACAGATTTTGAGTTAAATGGGATGTGTTGCATGGAAATGCATATTTTGATATGATCAATGATTTGTAAAGTGAAAGCATGTGAAATGAACAAGATGAGTTATGTAATTTTGATATAAAGACATGGTTTTGTTATGATAAATGCATGTCATGATAAACTAAAAATTGAATATAATTGTATAGAACTACTACATGAAAATGCTTAGTATGTGGTAGTTTTTATCTATGCATGGGTTTCGAGTAAACAGAAAGAAGATAAGACTTAAGAATCGCTGAGTCGAGAGAAAGTCATGCACAGATAAGTATATAATTCGCCATATGCACATTTATTTCTTTTTGAAAGTGACATTTTGGGAATAAAAGAGTTGAACTCAACTACGTTTTGATGATCATTTTGTAAAGGCAAGATACATTTGAAACTAATCATAAGAGTAAATGTTTATGGGCCTACCATTTGAAAATGCTTCCGCTAATGGAAACCCCAAACGAAATGACATAAATAAAATGTTTTGATAAGATAAATGAAATGATCGAGTAAACTGTCTGCCCGGATCGCTTCCTTGGTCGTCGATTCGAGTCGCAACACTTTTACAAAACAAAAAGAATTAAACGAGCATCCCCGGATCCGATTCATATCCGCCAATCGGGTCGATCGTAAACGGTGCTGCCACATGGTGCCATGTGGCGCTCGGTCATGCCTATGACAAGACCCCATGTAATACCTCGACACTGATGCCTCAGAAACATGAAATTCGATAAATTTTGAATTCAAACACCGACTGGGTAATTAGATTTTCGCGAAGATGAATTCAACGGCGAAGTTCGCTTTCATCATCCAAAGATTTAGAAAATTTCTAGATTTTCCACTTGTGTTTATACGCAAATTACCGCTTTTGCCTTTTTTTTTAGAAAAAATTGAATTTTTTCCTAGGTTTTACACTTGTGGCTTCTTCTGTCCATGGAGGCGGGGTCCTTTTGTCGAGTTCTGACGACGTGGCTTAAAATTGTTGGACCAGGCCGGCTCGTCTGCGAGTAGGAGAGGAGGATAGCGCCATCTATGGTCGGCGAGCGGGTTTGCGGCTAGACTTCACTTCCGGTTTTAGGTGGATTGGTGAAGCAATTCTTACACGTCACCTGGGCTCCTCCTGCGCTTATTCATCTGATTTTTTTTTCAGATTTTAATGAGTTGCAGTGTACTTAACTTTCTCTACCAGCTGGATATTTCGATGGCGAGTGATATGGAGAAATGATTTCGAATCTATCTACAGTGAAAGGCCCCGGGGGCCCGGGGGCGGCCCATCCATGTTAGTTCCGGCCCCCCAGGCTCTGATTGGTAGCCCAGGGGGCTCCACCCCGAGTTCCCTAAGACGGCGAGAGGGGTTGTCTTGACCCGGGGGCGTAGTGCAGAGACACTTTCGGCTCTCGGGGGCTTCCTTTACGATCACGAGATCAATCTCTTACGTTTCCAGGTTAGTCTGAGTTCGGTTGCAGATCATGTCTTGCAAGATGATTCATGTTTTGGCATACATTGCTTACGTGCTCTCTAGGTAGCGCGGCGAGAGGCCCGGCTGGTCCAGCTGAATGAAGGATGGCTTAGAAAACATGGGCGATCACGGAGATAACGAGAGGTAGAGGCGCAATCATGAGCTTATTGGCTGATAAGGGAGCTTGCGAGATCGGCGGCTTTGCGCCTTCCGCCCACCATCCCCATCGTTCCCCGCTTGTTGGCCGTAGATCTCGTTGAGAGAGAGCACTTCATTCTTGCCAACCTTTGCAAGTCTAGCTCGGGTAGCTCTTCTAGGGTAGTTGCCGCTTAGGAAGAATCCCAGCGGACGCCCTGAGACCTTAGTGAGGGTATGTTTGGATCACTGACCCCAAGTCATGACTGCCTCGGCGAAGGAGCCCGAGGGCGGGGAAGGGAGCTAGCAAACTAAAGTAAGTTGCGCGTCGGCTGGAAAGGCTTCATGGATTGGGCAGGGATACTTGCCAGTGAGTTTGTCGAGGAGGAGGAAATGTCTATGCTTGTCGCAGGATTTGCCACACGGATGTGAAAACAAGTTGCGGACTTGGAGAATGAGTCCGCCCGTATCCGAGAGACGGGGCGTCTTAGCGGTCATCGCCGGACCGAAGAGGCTCGGGAAGGCGGAGCAATAATCCTGGTGGACCCCCGGTCGAGCCACCAATGGTCTTAGCCGATTTTGGAAGGTGCCCACGAAGGGCCAAGAATCGCCCTCTAGAGGAGGGATCTAGGCTAATGGGGTCCTTCCCAGGTATTGTGAGAGTGAGGAGGTCCCACTTGAGTGGCTAACAGCCACGATACCGCCTAGGCCTGCGGATACCGTATCCAGCAGGAGAATTCCGCTTAACTAGGTGCTACTAAGCGCGTACGTTCCTCCTCATGAGAGGATCCATCCTCCAGCGGGCATGGTTACCCCTTTGATTCAAGATTGCCTCGAGAGATCATCCATTCTTTGCAGGCCCTTTAACGGAGTAAACGTCACGGTTGTGTGCGAGCTCTATTCTAATTACTTTTAGTACCGGTGGCGGCCGCGCAAAGCGTATTCCATCATGTTCCTCGTCATATAAACAGGAGGCTTTCCGATCGGTGGCGAGACGGGGATGTTCATCACGTATGACTTTCACCTAATGATGAGTCTAAGCGGTATGTCTTTAGCTTTACTTGGTTGCTATTTATGCGTGGTAATTTCATTATAACTTCTCTTTTATAGGCTATGACGACCATACGGAATATAGCCCGCCAATATATGGAATTTAAGTCCCGGCTAAATGATGAGAGGCGCAACTTTGTATCTTGTCGTGTTTCCAAACATGATGCCTTGGGCGCTTCTTTTGCTTGAGGCGAAGTCCGAAGTCGGGAGTATTGGAGCGGGAAGCCAAAGCTAGTTCGGAGGGTGGTGAGCGGAGAAAGAAAGGGACACAAAGGAGGCCAAACAAGAGGCCCCAAGGTGGCTCCTCTGGGCAGTGCAGTCATAGCGACGGACAGGCGAGGCAAGGGTGGAGGATGACCCGGGTTAGAGATGCGAAATGCCTGCAGCCCTACGGGAGGAAGGCCTTGAGGGGCGGATGGGGCGGGTTTGCAGTTTGATGGTTGAGGCGAGGCGTCGCAAGCTACTTTACGGAGCTCGAGACATCCGGGGATGAGCGTCTGTCTTCATTTCCCAAGCGAGGGCAGGAACAAGGGAAGCCATGGTGGAAGACTACCAAAAGCCACGGGTAGATTTTCACTTATGGTTACCGGATCTTTGTGGGTTGAACATGACATCGCGGTGACCGACCTAAGTTCTTGATGGCATGCATTCTGCCGACCACCTTCCCTTTAGAGTTTTAAAATCATATTGTAGGTGTCCAGGCCCGATATTTATTGAAGCCAAAGTACTTGAAGGTACATCGAATTGGCGATGAAAGGGATCCGTGGGGGCGTCGTTGTAGAGGGAGTGGAGCGAGCTTTCTCCTTCATATTAGTTTGGTTTTAGGGTTTTTGTAAGGGGTTCCATTTTGCCACTGGAATGCATATTATTCCTTGTGATCCTTGGTGCTATTTAGCGCATTTTAGTGAAATACGGAGGTGTTAGCAGAATATGAGTCATGTTTGATAAAAATCCTTGAATGGCGACAACCACGTCTGGGCTCTTCTTTTCTTTTATTTTGAAAATGCCAGCAAGACAACAACCATAGTTGGACTTTCTCTAGGTGCCAATAGGGCAACAACCATGTTTGGAGTTTTTATGTGCCAGGACATCATACATGGTGGACTTTCTTATGTGCCCGACAGTGGCATCGACCATGTACGGACTTTTATGCGCTAGCGGAGACGGCAACCACATTTGGACTTTCTTGCTTAATGCGACGGGACAACAACCATGTCTGGACTTTCTTATGTGTGCTGGCCAGGGCCAGCGACACATACGGAACTTTTAAGATGCTAGCGGGACAACAGCAAAAATCCCTAGACTTTTAGGAAGAAGCAATTGTAGGTTTTTAAAGGAAATGTGTAAAGGATAATCTTTTATTGATGATAATCTCTCAAAGAATACACTACGATATTTACTTCTTAAGATGCATGATTTCCACATCCACAGGAACGACCTTAATCTCGTATAGTTTGTTATGGGGATGATAGCCTCCATCCCGTATGTGAGGGCGAACAGTGATTCCCTCGTCGGCTTCCGGTTGGTTGTTCTATAGGCCCATAATACTCTTGGTAGTTCTTCTACCCACTTTCCTTTGGCTGAATGTAGGCGTTTTTTCATAGCTAATAGAAGTGTTTTATTAGACGCTTTTGCTTGACCGTTGCTTTCTTTGATGCAGAGGTCGATCTGATTTTGTACTAAATTATTTGTAAAAGTTCCTATATACCTGGCTGATAAATTGGCCCATTATGCAATTATGTCGATTGGGGTATTAAGAACTTGCACACAATATTTAACTCATATGAATGAAGACCTTTATTGTCTTTGATGGATGCAAAGGCTTCAACCTCTATCCATTTGCTGAAGTAGTCGGTAGCAACCAGTGCTTGACTTCTTACGAGCTGGGCGTGCGGTGGCCTAGTTACATGTCAATATTACCCAGAGCGAAGGGCTAGGGGCTTGTTATGGTTGTTAAACTTTAAGTCGGGAGCTTTGAGACGGGGGTCTGTCGTTGGCAACGGTCACACTTTTTAACATAGGCGGCGACATCCTCATGCATGGTTGGCCAATAGTAGCCTTGGGTATGAGCTTTATGTGCCAGCGTGCTGTCGCCTGAATGATTTTCGCATATCCCATCATGGAGTTCTACCAACACGTATTGTCCCTGCTAGTGAGTGAGGCATTTAAGATATTCCCTTATGCTCCATTAAATGCGCTATGATGAGGGCCACTCTTAATAACTCGATAGAAGAAAACTTGATGAGTATGGAATAAGATTTCCATAATGAATATTTTCAGAATATTCTTTGCTTTTGACTGTCGGAAACTACGAGGACTGGGATGGGACTTGTTCAACTACTCTTTGGGCCATTTTGCTGACTCTGCGGATTCTATTCTATCACAGGGTAGTGATCGATTTCTACTAGTCCGCTGTGACGTCAGTGGTGGCGCAATTCCATTGCTATCGGCTTCACCATCGGCGTGGCGCCGGCATCATAGGGCGGTGATATAGTGCGTGGCACTTCACCTTCCATTGATCTGCCAGCTCGCGGACTATAGCGTTGGCCCATCCTTCACCTCGGAGATGGTGCAGTTGTCCCAAAACCCGATTCCGGTCCAAAGACCCGATTGGCTGGATCACGAACCAAAGTGAGGCGCGAGGGCCAGAGCTTGGGACTCTTTACACAGCAATTAGACATTGGTACATATCCGAAGTGCATAATATATCAACTTCTATGCAAAAGTCCAAAATAAAGCACGTAGTGGTGTTTACAGTGTCACACATATATATGTCTTGAGTCCATTTACATATTCAAAACTATACAAGTACAATTCTTGATTCGAGATCTGAACCTACGTGATGAACCCCTACTCGTGTGTTGGCTGAGAATGCGAGGTTATAAGGACGTCTTCTCACAATACCTACGGATTAAACTTGGAGTGCTAAGCTTTATGTAATTGGGAAACACCTCATAACATAAGTATGCATTTATGTTTAGACATAACAATAAAAGATATCGGAAATTTCATGCATTCCTTATCCTTGGACTTATACAAATTGCCCATGCTTATAAGCGAGTTATACTTACATTGAGACTCAGTAGGAGTTACAAAACTTATTATAGTGAAAATACGTAGGTATTACAGGATCAGGGAGCAATACACCTTTGTTTCCTCTTATTCATTGTCGAGGTTGTGCTCACATATAACTTCTTTGAATACCTAGACCGGGTGCTAATAAAAGTGTAAGACCACAGAAACAGGTAAGTATCCAGAAGATGTTATACGATCTGCGAGTCTTGGTAGCCGCAGCGGGGATTGCGAGTGCGAGCAATGGGTGTAGTAGCGCCCGCGGAATGAAGGAGTGCCGTGGCATGCTTGAGGGACCAGGAGTGTCGTAGCACGCTACTTATGCAAAGTACTAATCGGGAGTCTTAAAAACACTAATCGAATGCAGGAAGTACTAATCGGGTCTTGGGAGCACTAATCGAGGAGTACAGTACTATGTCGAGTGTCGTATCTGTTTAATAAGCTGGTGCAGAAAGCGGGTTACAATTATATGAGTTCGGTAACACTATCTTATAATGAGGCATTCTTAGCCACATTATGTGTTCATGACTTTGTAGTATGTGACCATTCATGATACGTGTGAGTTTGTTTTCTTATTTCCATATCATATTTATGTTTTTATGAACTTGCTGTTATACATTTTGCATTTCCTATATTTTCATGTTACTATTATATGGCATTTCATATGTACTTGCACAGTATGTACCACATGTATTCTGAATCATTCATGTTCTATTCCCTACATGAATCTATTTTACTTTGAAGTGGAATCATTGAATTTGGATAGCGAAACTAGTCAATTGCGGTTGCAGAGGAGACCCCGGGTTGAAATATATATTCGGTGCCTTGACTCCATATTTGTGCTGGTTCTTTGTACTCTTTAAAGATAAGGTGCTAAGGGTTCTCCTCAACTGGAATCACTAAATTGGGAGCACCGGGAAACTCAGAATCGATCCAGCTCAGCTCCCGGACTACTCTGATAAAGCGACGAAATTGTTTTAGAATATATATCCCACTTTGAGTGGTGAGGAATTTTTGGGTCCTTAGAGTCAGGGTGACGATGTCTATTTCTGGATGTTTGGTTCTCCTTGAAGTTTAGTTTAATTAGCCACTTGGAATCACTCAATTGGGGATAAGAAATGAGCAAGTTATGGCTAAAAATACTAACACTGTGTTAAAAATAGACGGGATATACCGGTCTGAGTTGGCCAAAACGACCAGAAACCCAAATTGTCTTGATGTATTCAACTATCTGCGATCTGGTCTTTCGAGTATCAAACTAGAGATGGTAGTTTCTCCCATTTTTCATTTACTTTGCAATTTGCTCTATACTTATCTTACATGAAAACCTATCATGAACTCCTCCACGAGAAACAAAGCATTTGTAATATGGGTTATAAACATATGAAACCAATCCCTATAAAAGGTTACTTAGAGTTTGTTCTAAACCCTAACTCAATGACCATGAGATACCACTCCCTCAAAATGAGGATTTCATACTCATCTTGTGCCATTTAAAGTTTACCAACCTACTTTCAAGAAAACTTTGGTTAGGAAGAAATCCTAACAGCACCTTTAGGTTTTAGAGACGAGCTCCCCAACCATACAATTGCATGGACATTCACATAACTTGGGGAGTGTTCCAAAAATTCATAGTTCCATACCTTGGCTTTGCTTCCTCGCCTAGCTGCTCTTCTTCTCCTTCCTCTTCCTTCTCCTTCCTCTTTTCCCTGCTTCCGAAAAGTGACTTCTTGTTTGGAGACCAAAATAATGCACACAGTGCCATCTCTTCTTGGCTAAGAGCTTTGTATTTATTTAGTTTTTAGTCCTCCGACTCTTGACATTTGTATTTCAATTTCCTTTTATTTTATTTTGGCCTCTAATCTTCTTAGCCATATCTTTTATGCCTTTTGGACAATTTACACTTTTGCCCTTTACTCTTGTAAAATTTCCGATTTTTGCAAATCTCTAGATTTAGCGATTACTTTGAAAATTTCAATTTATCTTCAAACCAAAGAAATACCTAACATGTTGAAAACAACTAGGTATATTATTTCGAGTGTTACATGGATCCTCTCTCTCCAAGATAATCGGTTGAGGCCTAAGCCCCGTGTTCAGAAGGCAGCTCTCTGGGGATACTTTTTATGGACCATATATTGCGGTCAATCCTATTTCTCTTGACACCTTGTTTGAGCAGGTGCCAGAAGTGCAGGAGAGCCCTTTACCGCATTTGAAAGGGTTTTGGTTTAGCCCCCTACTGGAAGCTTATTATGACATCCCTCTTCCACTTCAAGGAATGAGATACACGGAATCCCACCTCCAGCCGAGGCGAGACCATTCCATTGTTATTTAGCGGTTTGCTCTGTCATGTATTAGGAGCACTTGAGCTTTCATTGAGCCCCCATCGAGAGACAGTAGAGTTTGCAAGCCACATTTCTTGTTGAGTGGCGGTTGTACACCTGGGGCCCCCTCCTCTTCCTACTTGAGACCCTCTTGTTGAGACATATCTCGGAGAGATCCACCATAGGACCGCCTCAGCGACCCCGCAGCAGAGCCCACGCCCCAGCGATCCTGATCTACTACCTCTAACCCGAGTACTGCTCCTTGCACACGCAGCCCACTCCTTAGCTCCAGCTCCGACTACTCCAACTGACCCCAGCTCCTCTTCACCACCTATGACATCTATTCACATCACTTCTCAGGATTTTCTTGCCATCATGGCCGTTGTCTGCAATTTTGCGGCTACATCCCGATCAACCATTGCTGTTGTCATGGCGAAGCGAGAATGGCTCGCCTGCAAGAGTTGTCCTTTCTCGAATATAAGCGCCGCTTTCTCAAACTACGACCATCCTTACTCAAGTTCAGCAACACCTGGGCTTGCCACCTATCCCTCACACTCCGACAATAGCACGGGATCCAACGATTTTGTTACCTACGGCTCCGGCACTTGATAGCCATAGCAGTTATACCATCTGCGGCTCGGCGGTTATCCGGTTCTGGCCTTTAGCTTCAGCGGCTCCACCATGCAGCTCATCCTTCAAAACAGAGCTCAAACACGGGAGGATGAGGCTTTTACCTCCACGACCACGAGGAGGTATCAGCCACTTAAATTCGGTTTCGCTCTAAACTGCATTTGAGGACAATGTCACATTCGGTTGGGGGGATAGTTAATGAAGGAAGTACCATTCATGTTTTGCGCAAGTCCGTTTTGCTTTAGTTGAATGACTTTCTAGTATTTTGTTTTCTTTACAGTACAGGCATATGTTTTCAGTTTTTAAAACATGTTTTAGTAATATTTTGCATTTCTCACTTACAAATTTTTTTTTTTGTAATGCTCAACTTCTATATGAGAAATTGGATTCCCTTCCCAATGGTTGATGTTAGGATGGTGTTTTGATTATTTGAGTTGATGAATTGTTGAAATTCTTATTGTCTTCAACCTTATTTCTTCCACTTTGAACTAACCACACACTGTGCACATTAGGTTTCATTTATAAGCTGAACAACTGTCTTGCTCTAAACCCGACCAAAGAGTATGGCCCCTACGTACTTTTGACCATCTTCTAACCGGTCGGGGCCACTGGATAAAGACCAATGTGTCTTTCAAAAAAAAAAAAAAAAAAAAAAAAAGAGAAAGAAAAAGAAAAAAGAAAAGAAAAAAAAATTTATTATGGTGACACTTGCCTGGAAACCCGAGCACAGTCTGAGGGCCATATGGCGAAAGTCTTTAAAGCCCGATTGCCCCTAAACCAGTGGATTTGGGGGAGTCAGACTTTGTGCTCGTTACATGGGTGGATATGTGGAGTTTAGCAAATTGTAGGTGCTGGAGTCTCGAGCTCATTAAAAGTCCGGGGTAAAACCTAAAGAGTCAGTGGTTGAGAGATTCTTATGACTTGTTGCCCTAAACCTTAATTGGTTGGGAGTCATTAGTGGACCCCCGTTACATGGACATTTGTGAGTTTGACCCCTCGGCATTGCACCCTACGAGCAAAGAGTTGTAAAATAAAGTCGAGGGCCTCGTCTAATGAGGTTAGTTGTTTTCTATGAATAGAAGAACTAGGTTTTGGGGGAGTCTGAGTTTGGCGACCTATATTTGAAAGCTATTCAAGTTAACCGCCCAGGGTTTTTGTGGAAGGCTTGAGGTTGTTTCTAGGGTGACACTCTTTGACACTTGAATATGCTTGCGCACACTCTTTAAAGGATAGTCTTTGGGTAAGATGTTGGCGACTCTTGTTGAAAGTTGAGCATTATCCCCCTCATTTGATTTGCAAAACCATTTTTTGTGTAGATGTATATATTTCATCTTGTTTTTTATTGCTTTATTCTTCCTTCATTGCTGAGGATTAGCAATGTGTCGAGTTAAGTGATTACTACCCCGAATAGTGGGTGTTTCATGCTCTTAAAGTTCGGGTTTTGAGCACTTTTTGTATAGTAATAAGCTAAATTGACCCAGTTGGCACATTGATGACCTAGCAATGGTTCTGATAAATTTTATAGCAGTTTTTTGTAGTTTTACACGAGGGCTATAAATACGAGTTCAGGGATGCGACTCTTAAGAATGAAGAAATCGATTGGAACTTAGGGGTTGCGACCCGGAGAGATAGAATGAAGCATGCAAGAGGAAGAAGCAGCAACCTACTTGGAATTTGCTAGCCCTGCGAATTCTAGTTGACTTTTGTTCCCTCAGGTTGTTGTTTGCTTTTCCCATTTTTGTCCACTAATAACGAGTTTATTGATTTCGTTTATTTTAGTAATTTGTAAGGTTTTTGTGGTATATAATCCCCAAAATAGCACTGTGTAAAGGATCTTGGAAATCTTTTAGTATAGTTTTTTGGGAAGCTTGTCGAGACAAGCTCTAGTTTTTCTGATGCCTCTCATTTTCTCATTGCCAGAAACCTTATACGAGAGATAGCAGCTGAGAGAATGAGCGGCTAAACTCCCTCCCTTCTTTGAGTAGAGGGCATTGGGCAATGGAACTTATGGTAAGCGGGGTCTCTCATGTTTTCCAGCATAGTTATTCTCGTTCATGATGTTCTCTCTTTTCGACTTTAGGTATCTGATCCCTTGAGTTCACCTTAAATGGTTAGTATATGGTAAGCTTTTACGACTCATTGGATGCTTATTGTTGATCGGTGATGTTGATTATTTATCATTTATGAGTCATTGGAAGGTGACTCGAGAGATAGTTTTAATTCATGAGAACATTAAGTGGCATTGGTACCATTTTCAAATGATAGTTATTAGGGTGAGTTTTTATAATTTAGAAACTCATCTGAGGTTCGGGAGGTAACTATATGTTATTGTCCCCCAATGCTGAGGAAAAGATCACGAGAACCCTCGATATTTGCCTAGGAACCCCAAGCTGGTGACCCTAATACTTCAAAAGGAAATTCTTTCTATCTTTTTTACTTCACTTTGTAGTTACGATTTCCAACCACCAAAATCCACTCTTTCTATCTAATCAATATCAAATTATTATCACTAGTGTAACTTGACATTAGCCATTTCCACGAGAGAAAACTCGTCCACATGGGCGATCCTAGAATTTGTACTATAGTAGCTATGCTATGCCAGTACGGTCTGAGGTGTTAGGTTATTAATATTGTTGATTCAGAATACCCTATCGGCTACACATACACACGTGAATCACTTCTCCTTTTCTTTTAATATATTAGTAAAATTGCACGTATCTTGTATAAGTTGTGCACGCCACTAAAATTAATTATTTAAAGAATTTTTTAGCAAATAAAAATTTTGAACATATTTATTAATTGCTTATGATAGTTTGAAAATTATTTAATTAAGATATCATATTTTTATTTTTATTAGAAATATAAATTTATTACATTTATTTTAGAGTTATTAAAAGTTTATCAATATCGTAATCATCGTTCGCTTCCAATACTACGAGTTTAGAATGTTTCGCATGTATGAGTGCGATTCTCTCTACATCTTTAGCTTCCCGATGGCGACAACTTCTCTTCCACGGTTCATGAGGCAGCGACCAATCCAGCTCTAGGATTGGGAGTTTGGAGGGGGGGGGGGGGGGGGGGGGGGGGGGGGGGGGGGTCGATTAAAATGCTTTGTCATGTGGTTTTTGGACTCTAATCAAAGGGAATTAAATAAGAAGCGTCTTCCAAAAGAGCTATATTTTTTACTCGATCTCTATATATAGAGATTTTGGAGCAAAAATCATGCTCCAAAAGTTCTTTATTTTGATATCTAAAATAGAGACATGAATAGTGTATCTCCATATTTGGAGATTCACTATTCATATATCTAAATATAGAGATGATAAAGCCCATATGCCCAATAAACTATTCTTATTATTTTATTACTATACTTCTATTGCTTTCATTATTTTATTATCATAATAATAAAATAATTATTTTAATTATATTTTTATTTTTGACATACTTATATTTATTATTTATTACTTTATTAATATTGAATTACTTTTCATATATAATATTGTAAAATGATTTCCGACCCATTTGAGAATGAGGTATTTTTAAGGTGAAAAAATGAAGATTATTAAAAAAATGACTCACAAATCCCAACAAAGTGGATCAAGTGGTCATAATGATTGTAATTTTAGTAATTTTAATAAATATGATGGTAGAAATTATGGAGGTGATTTACCATCTTATTGGTTTTATATTTATATCCTTTATCATTTGGTTATGTATTTTTATTATGTAGTTTTTATTTAATGTTGCTTTATTTTCTAATGTAATATGATGCTCTATAATATAATATTTACTAATTTAAAATGCTTTTTTAGGTTTTTAATATATTTTTATTTATTACAATTTTATTTATTTAATATAATTTTATATTTATATTTAAATATAAATAAAATTATTTCATTCTATCCAACACCAAACTACCGAAGTGCATTTGATTAGGAATGGCAATAGGAGTTTGACATATATCATTATAGTATTTGTTCTCATAAAAACTCGAACCTGATACATCCGATACACCCCCTTTACCACTTCAGTCATGTCTCGATAGTTACCTAATCTCGTCTTATTTATTTACATTCTTAACTAAAAACAAATTTAAAAGGAACAAGGCAGGGAGGGACAAGATATTCCCATATCCATATGTTGGTGACGGTGTCATCGTCTCTCCTGGGACAGTGAATTCGAGCCCACAGAAATGGTATTTTCAAGGGTTCGCCGTACCGGCGGCAAGGCGGAAGGCAGCCGGTCTGGTGGGTTGACGACGATGATGACGCCGGAAGCTTCTTCTGGGCCCTTCGATGACGGTACCAAGGCCTATTCCCCTTCGAACGGCTCTGCCGTTTGTGGGTAATTCACTGCTTCATCTAATACCACTCTCTCTCTCTATTTCTCTCTCTGCTCTGTTTTCACCTTCTTGGAATTTGGATTTGTTGATTTGTATGGTGTCGATTGCGGTCTAAATGGAAGGCGCAGATCAGAGGGGAAGAGAGGGCAAGACTTACGTCACCGGAGGTACGGAATTCATAATTTTAGCAGTAGAATATAAATCTATTGATTAGATTAGATTAGATTGAGCCCTAAGATTAGCAGTTTGATAACCTTAGAATATATATATCTGATTAGGGGGAAGATCGGATGAGCGAGTTGCCGGGGGAAATTGTTGTTTCGATACTATCTCGGTTGACCCTTAGGGAAGCAGTACGAACTAGTGTTCTTTCGAAGCCATGGAGATACGTTTGGACTTCTATTCCGGTTCTCAATTTTGATGCTAATAATATATCCAGTTACTGTTACAGAGTTCTGCTAGGAGATGAGTACAATAAGTGGGTTTCTGGGGTGTTGGCACAACGTAGAGGCCCAAAGGCCTCAAACGTAGTTGAATTTAGAGTTTGTTATGATTTGGATAAAGCATCTACCTCTCATATTGATCGATGGATTAAGTTTGCATTATCAAATAGAGTTCACACGGTTGAAACACCAGCTTGTCAAATCTTTTACGGGATATTTCTGACGGTATATATGCTTCGACACAGTATTGGGATTAGTGCGTGGGGTCCCTTTGAAGAAACTCCTCCTCAATATGTTTGTGGGGTTTAAAGTCCCTCAAGACTTTATCGTGAAGGCGGTTAAAGTGGATAGTAAAGCTATTGAATACTTTTATCAATTGTCCCCCTTCTTGAACGATTATCTCACATCTCAACTCTGCTTTGAGAAATTTAAAAATTGTTAAACCGTCTCTCTTGTTGAGGTACTTAGAGGTGGTAGAAGGAGTTGTGAGCTTATTGAAACCATTGATATTTGTGACACAAACAGCATTTCATTTACTTTATGCTGGAAAGAAGCCAAAGGCGATGCTTCTTAAGAATGCACCAAAAGCTTGTTGAGGTATCACATTAATCCTTATGTGAGTCTATGTGGCATGCCCGGGCTATGTTTCTCAGCATTCAAGTTGTTTTCCTCAGCTAGAGAATGTCTTCAATTGTGATACATCCAGCAAGAAACTAGTAAGTTTTAGAGTTTCATTTCTCACACATGTTTGTTTTTAGTGCATATATGTTTTTCTTGACTATGGTTTTGTTTCTTTTCTTTTAGGAAATATTGAGAGATTATATTGCCGGAACTGAAACCTTAAGCAATTTACTGTGAATTGTGGAAAGGTTGTTTAATGTTAGTCTCCTTTGGATTTCTTGTCATGATCAAAAATTGGCTTCCCAACTTGGAGATTGTGTTGCGGGTAAGAATGTTTGTCGATTTTATGCATTTATGTAAAATCTCTAGCTTTTGATTATTGATTAGATAATGCAAAGCTTCCTTTCATGTGACATTATATACAAAGTTGCCCATCAATTATTGCAACACTAAATTAACAGAAAACTCGAGTTTTATGTACTCAATAATGGATCTACTTGACGAGAGTCGTTTGATTAAATGGTACATGTGTTTTAATTTTGCAGTTAAATTGCAATGGCAATCATTGGGATGATAGTTTAAAAAAAGCACCAAGAGCAAATATGAGGGAGGCAACCGGAAGTATGGCATCCATGCCTCAAGTGGTGGAAATTGAGGGTTATTGTAATACACACGCTGATTTTGAGCTTTTCAAGCATATTATTGAATTCTTTGTTTTACTAGAAAATTGGTATTAATACACACAATCCAATTCAAACCAGTTGGTTATAAGCAGCTCCGGAATTGGTGAGGGCAGCAATTAGAGAACACTAGTATATACGCACGGGGGTTGAATTTGTAATGTGTAATCTTAATTGGGGGTTTCAATTTTTTTTATTTATATTCAAATATTGAAAGCTAGCATCGTCTGGAGTTGAATTACTGATATTTATATTCTTTTAAGTGGGGATAGCAGTTTTTTGTTAATATATATATATATATATATATATATATATATATACTATATATATATCAGTCATAGGAATGAACCCTGGATTCAATCAATACTGTTCCATTTATGATTTATGCAGTTGGAAATCTCACGGGTTTTGATTGTAAGGTGTTTGTGATTTCTTTCTTCTTTTTCTTTTGTTTTCCCTTTGTTATGAAGTGGAAGTTATTATATTCCTATATATACATTTATTCCGAAGAGCTCTTGCATGAGTGGTAGAACAATTTAGGAACAAATAATTAATTTAATTGGCAGCTTTTCTAATCTTTACTTACAAATTATAATACACAGAATCATTGGAAAATTAAATAAACATTTAAGTCAGCCTGCATTGCTGTAAAGAAATAGAGAGCAAGCGAAGGTAAGGGTTGTCTGATTTCAACACTCTGACTCTTTATAAGTTGGGAATTATTGAGAGTTCCCAACTTCTAATAGAAGAATAATATCTCAACATGTAAAAAAAAAAAAAATTGTTTAAAAGAAAGAATTAGGTGGGGTTTGTTTTAAGCATTCGGCTTATTTTTTTATGACTTAATTGTTGAAGTATGGAATTTTTGGTTGAATAAACAAAGCCAAAATATTTGTTTTTTTTTTTCTTAATGCTTTTCTGAATATTTTTTTATATTAGAAAAAATTGATATTCAAATGTGAAAATCATATATTTTAAAGATTTGTTTCATGCTAATTATAAAAACATATGTATTTTAAAATTTTATTTAAATAAGATTGATTTTTAAAGAAAAACAACTAAATTATTAAGATCAAAGATCTATTTGTAAGTAACGTCGCCTTAGGTTTTAATCACAAACCGCCTTGAAGTCAGGTAACAACAAAACTGGATGGACGAACTTCACCAACATTGAAAATTCTAGACAAGCTCCTCTTTTTTCTTTTATTTTATTTTTTTCTTCAAAATCCTCCATGGCAATAATAGAAATGTGAATACATAATTTAAGATGTAAAACATGTATATAAAATAAACCCTCAGTCATGGACTTCAAACATTTTTTTAGTACCAACGGCTTATATATAAGCACGAGGAGGGTTAATGCATAATCTTTATAAGATTCTTTAAAAGTTATGATGTTTTAATTCCATAAAAATCATTAATTTAATTCTCATAATCAACACACACCTTAAACATCGAATCAAATAGGACGTAATTTCACACTTTTGATTGATCCTATCTTTGGACACAAGTTTGATTGGAACCGATTGTAAGACCAAAACAGTTTTTTAGGTGTAAAAACTGAGTTTTGTCGACTTTGAGCCTAAATTAAAGTAGGACCCGATAATTATTTCGAATAAAATTTCCTTGGAGTACATATTTTCTATAAGGTGAGGGAGAATAATGTAGTATAATATTCACTTGCTTAAATTGAGTAAAAAATGAATGAGGAAATAGGCTCCAAAATGACCCTTTTGAAAGGTGTCTACTGGTTGTTTAGGGGTTGTCTTTTAGCATTTCTGGGTTGTGACCTTTAGAGTGGTGATTGTCCGAGAAAAATTAAGTAAGAGATCATAAATACACATACATTCATGACCATTGGATTAATTGATTAATGATGGTATTAATTTCAAACATTCCGTCAATTTCTGGCATTTACATAATTTCTGCATAAAATCAATGTGTTAGAGAGTACATAATATTGAACGAATAGATTGGAATGCTCTCACTTACGTTACGTGGAAGATGGTAACACATCTAGGAGACATGTGCTCAATATTCATAAACAACGTGAGTGGCGAAATAGCATGTCTTGGGACATAATGTAAAAAGACTAGTCTTAATCTAAGCGGGGAGTTCTATAACGAGTTCATGTTCTCAGGTGGGTTAGTGATTAATTTGTTTAAACAAAGGAAACATTTACATCTAAATGTTTTGTTGTATCTCTTTACTATTCTTGTTGATTTGTTGAGTAAATCATTTATGTGTAAACTCTTTATATGGTTCAAATCAAAATTTTTCAACAAGCGAGTTTAGATTTTGGAACACGAGAGAAAATTTTTTGTTGATTTGATTGCCAAATTTCTTTTCTTGTTTGTACTATTTTTTAACACGAATTTGTGCTACTCCATGGAAAGGGAGTAATTCTTGAATCCCTACTCAAAGAACAAAACGGATGGAAAGAATCTCTTTAACCTCATATGACTTGTGGCGGTAAATATGAGACGGAGATGCTCAAATCTCCTCTAGAACTAGAGCATTCATTTCTGTTTAACCTTGTGGCTCTTTGCATGCCGCTGACGTGTTTTGAGTTTGCTATAGGTTCAACTATCATTCTTTTTTAATATATTAGGCATCTCGTCAGTGTAATAAGCATCCCAAAGCTATTTTTTTGCTTATCATTTTTGAGATTTAGCTAAAGTTTTAGCTAAAGTATCTCCAGCAGTGAGCATCTAAAGTTTTATATATCCTAAATCTATTCCAATTTTACCCTTTATCTTCTTTAATAATTACATCATGTACCCTTCATTCATCTATATCACTCCATACACTATAAATTTGATTTAAAAAAGATAAATAAATATTTAATTAAAATTTAAAAATAAAAATAAAACTATTCAATTAACAATAAAAATAAAAATAAATATTTAATTCAATCCAATAAATATAAATATAAATATTTAATTAATAATTTTAGCAATTGAAAATTTTTTGGTTACAAATATTAATTAATTTTAAAAAATTCCTTCACTTCTTATAAAAAATAATGAAAAATAAATAATTTGTCAAATATAGGGTTAAAAATAAACATGTTGGGATTAATAGAAAAATCGATCCGATGTAGTTGATAAAGATTTTGCTGATTTATCGAATCTGCTTGGAGTTAATAAGGCGTCAAATCTTGAGTGATTTAACGTGTCAGCGATGGACTTCTCACATCATTTGGGGTTATAAAGTTCCATGGGTTCTGGTCAACTGACATGTTTGGCTGATTTGTCGAATCGCGTATGAGGCTTATAAAGTACAATCGAGGTTACGGATGATTTGGCGGTCGTTAGTGATTTGTCACATCACATCGGGGTTAATAAATTGATAAAGTTGGTCTTATACTTATAGCCTCAGATGACTTGTCAAATCACGAAACACAGCTTTTTATGCATTTCGATGCTTGATAAAGAGACTTAAAAACAGCTCTATAAATTAATGATGATGTCATAGAATTTTACACACATCGGTATTGATTACTCACAAGCGAAAAGAAATGGTAACTTTTAAGCGTCTTTTGAATGATTCATTTTCTTCGGATGAAGAGAAAGAAACATGTGGTTTCTTGAGTAGCTGTGAGTTTGAAAGACAAAATACCAGATACGGGCTGGAGATAGGAGAATCGGTGGGCAATACGATATAAGTGAATGGGAGTTAAGAAGCCACATTCTCGGTTTACTAAGGCCAATGAGATTACTTCGTTGAGAATCCGGTCCTCTGACGAGAACATTATTTGTGACGCTCTTTTAAGTCGACCTCTTGTTTCTTGAATTTTGTGCAGCTCGGCAATGTGATGATTATTTCGGTGCGAAAAATCTGCTTGAAACCTTGATGGGTGCTCAAGGATGGGTGCAAAAATGAGGGTTGCACTTCGCTTCCTTGCATACGGTATGTCTGCGGACTCACTCGACGGTATGTCGGGGTGGAGAGACCCGCGACCATCAGTGAGTCGAAACGATTACGCCGGGGTGGTAGAAATTTTTTGAACTGAATATCTCAAATCCCCAAAGCTGGCGGTGACATCTACGAGGGCATTACGGAGCTAAATCAGCGTGGCTTTCCTAGAATGTTGAAGGCGATTTGGGCGTATGCATTGGGCGGTTTAGATGTATGTGGGGCGTGGAAAAGCGTCGACGACACGCTATCACGGAATGTATGCGGCGTATCCATCGAACAAGTATTGTGCTCGAAGGCAATAGCCTCTACGACTTTTAATGGATATAACATGTTTTTTAGCATGCGGGATCAACAATGATATTAATGTACTCGCTTCAATCTGTTTTGCTAACTACTTGAGAAGGATGTGGTCCTTCATCAAATTATACCATAATGGGCAACCATTACAATATGGGATACTATCTTGCAGATGGTATATATCCAAAATGGCCAACAATTGTTCAATCAATTTCGCATCCTCAAGAGTTAGCTCACGAATTCTTTGCAAAAAAACATGAGAGTTACCGAAAGGATGTAGAGCAGAGCATTTGGGGTGTGACTCGTTTTGCGCTCATTTGAGGGTAGGCTCGATATGGCATCATGAAGACTTAAGCGTTTATCATGAGGCGTGTATTATATTACACAACATGATAATTAGGGGATGACGGGTTGATGACATAATGAACTTATTTTAATAGCTTACGGCGGTAAGCGACTATGACTCATTAGGAACCGATGACCCGGTTGAAGAGTATCAGGCCGATACCCTTTGATCAATTTATGGCTAATGAACACATTAGTGCCTAAAAACACTTTCGGGTTATACGTAATCAAAATGTAGTTTTTGGCGTTTATTTTACATTTAGATACGTATTTTGTAGCTCAATATCTGAATTAGTGCAATTGGTGTGAATACGAGGGTGCGGGTTAAGTCGCGAAAAGAGGCGAGTTTTGGAGGCATTCTGAAGCCGGGATGAGTGCATAAAGATGGAGTGGAGCGTGGCGGCGTCCCCCGCGTCGTGGCAGCTGGCGTCGCGACGATTTGGATCCGGCCTAATTTAAAAATTAAGCTTGAAATTTGACGGCGTCGTGACATCTTTCCGGCGCGATGTCAGCGGCGTCGGTAGGACCGTCTTTATCATCTCTGTTAAAAGCAAAAGGGGTGGAGAATTGAGGGTGTCGGGATCGTGCAGAGACTGGGGCCGCGAGGCAGGAGCAGCGGTGACATTGATCTTTGAAAGAGCCCGCGTGATTTGTATTTTCACTCGTTTTGGACTGTGTTAGTACTACGTTTTACATATTACATGTGTATTGTTTTTCTTATTGAGTATGTTCCTAGATTATACCTAAGGGTGTTGTCGAACCTGTCATATTTTCATGGATTAAAGATCAATATTTTATATTATTGATTGTTTATAATTTGTTAGCATACGCTTTATATCGTGAATGTTACACTTGATGATATGCAGCCAACATTAGCGTGACTATCTTACGGAATCAGAGATTCGAGAATGAGGAGTTGTATCGGAGACATCTGAAATGAAGCGACCTTCGGTTGATTCGGTGAATAGAGATATTCCGATCCCGAAGGTGGCAATTAAGGTTAGAACATTTAAGCATTTCGGAGTATTGAGTTGGGGTAGATATACACTCAACTTTACTAGTGAGATAGGCGAATACACCTCGAGAGAGGGTATTTCGTAAGTAAGATCACCTAGCCATCAATAAATCATAAATAAACTGAATAATATCATCTTTAAGAAATAATCCATCGAAAGTGGCGGGGCTTATAATACACAGTCATAAGTACACGATTAATTCATTCGAGGATCAGTTAGTTTAGTTTTAAATTAGGACACTAGTACTCTTGCACAATAAGTATGTCAGACTAATATTTAAAAAGAAGCCAAATCTGTGTTTCAACACACCTATTCAGGTAAGTTATCATCATTTTCCATTGGTACACTATATTACCAGAGCTGACAGCATTGCGCACATAGGCGTACATTTTTGCATCACGCAGCACTATTTTGTCAAGTTTTTAGGCGTTAGGGGATTAGTTTAGAGTGATATAGAGAATAAGCGATTAGATATTGCTACGGAATTTTTGTTTTTATTTGTTTTTACAAGTCACACGAGGTAATTTGGTCTTGGTGTTTCGTGTGTGATTGCGGTTAAGGTTTCGAGTGAGTACATCACGACGAAGCGAGATCGGATTGACCAACATCTGTTTACGATCTGAGCGAGAAGAGACGCACACGAGAATACAGCAGGAAACGAGAGAGCGAACTGATTAAATCTAGCAAACGCTGGAAAACAATGAAGAAGCGAATCTTAGCATTGAGCAAAAGCTTGAGCCACGAGGAGAAGGTAAAAACGGGAATAACGGAAGAAATCAAGCACCTAGGCGTTTATCTGACCGGATGATCCATTCATGTTGCTAGAGGTTTGCATTGCAGCTCTTGTTGTTGATTGGCTATCAGGGAGCCACCTATTCGGGCTAACAACCGAGGTTGAAGTGGTCACTTTACGGATCTTTCAGAACATCATTTCAGTTTTGCCTAATGAGTCCAAATACCATTTGGGTAACTTCTGTGAAAGTCTGCGATCTGATCCGTCTGAATGGGGTTCTTGAAGGCTTTGAGAGGGTTGAGATTGTTCCATCTACCTCACTGGGGTGATGGAGCGAAACATTGGCTAACAAGTCGGCTCCTGGTTCATTGTTCATGGAGCATGATTTAGTCACGAGAGAAATTCACGACTAAGTTTTGCCCTCGAAAATTGCACAACTTGTCTGTGAGATCAATACTTTTGGACAACTAGAGGAAGAGAACACAAAGCGGCATGCGGATAGATTTCACGAACTATTGAGGAAGTGCCCATCTGGGTGACTAGATGGATCGATTATACTTTTCTATAATGGTTTGAGGAATCTGACTAGAGCAGATTGATGCCTCGAGTGGAGGAGCACTAATGAGAAAACCAGACCAAGCATACTTCAGAAATTTTGGAAGATCTTTGCAACCAATACAAATGTCAGTGGCCTAGGAAGACTACACGATGCGAAGTGGTGCTTCACGGATAATGAGGTTCTCAACAATCACGGTTAATCATGTTTACGGTGACTAAACGGAGTTGAGCTAGAAGCAAGGCACGTGAATGCCGTATAGACCGACCACATGGGAGTTGTGAATTACGTGGAGAGACTGACACAATAGCCGCAAGAATGTCGGTCGAAGCCAAAGCGATGGGGGCGTGCGTGTCGAGTTCAATGGGGTCGGAATCCACGGCATCGGGACGGTATGGGAAACAGTGCTCCGAGAATCAAAATCAAGGCGGGTGGCGTAATAATCGAGAATCGAAACGATCGAACAATCAAGGGTATGGATGGAGGAACGAAATCGAGGAGACAATATGCCATCAAATAGAGTTGCGGGCCGCCTCACGAGAAAAGGTGGACTTAGAACAAGCCCTTGCACGAAATGCTCACTTCCCGCTCTACTTTTATATAGATGAGACAAAGGCGAATATGCAGCCCAGCAGACCCTGATTGAACAATCGAGCGGCACGAGTTGAAATTTGGAGGTACGAGGATGGGCCCGAATGGCCAATACAGCGGTAAATAGAAAAGACAACTGGTTCCTTACCAAGCAATTCAGAAGTGAACCCAAGAAGAGATGGGAATGAACATGTTAAACGATCCTGTTGAGAAGTGGTAAAGAGTGGAGAGCCTTTAGAGGCAACCCAGGTTATAGAGGAAGTAGGGGCGAAAGTCATCCGGCCGTCGAATGATCATGGATAGGGAACTGACCTCTCAAGGCTTGATGCAAGGAAACATGTAACGCCCAAAATACCTTAGGGTGTTTTTATAATTTTATTATATATTCGAATAAATTGAACCAAACTTGGGTATTTCCGAAAAATTGTTAAATGAATATTGATTGTTATTTGATAAGTGATTTAAAGATTAAGCAGAGAGTAACCTGCAAAAGTGTCAGGGCAAAAGTGGAAACTTATAAAATCAGGACCTAAAGGTCGTTTGTGAATATGTTTATGTGTCTAAGAGTGAATAATAAGAAACGGAAAATTTGAGGGTACAAATAGAAGAGGATGTATGGGCTATATAGTATTTTGGGGATAACTTAAGTCGGAAATGGGCTTTGTAATTAACAGGCGCATATAGTTTGATTTAAAAGGCCAAGAAATTTGATGCAAGGGGACTTAAGATCCCGAATGGGCTTTGTAGGAGAGGCCTTATATGAGAAGTTTGAAGGATTTAAAGACCCGAAATTAGAGACTTAAATTAAATGGGCTTTGTAGGAAGGCCTTATATGAAGGGTTTGATTTAAAGGGCAAAATTTGAAATTACAGAGCTCATTAGATCAGAGTTTTTAAGGAGAGAAGAGAGGAGCAAAGAGAGAGGAAGCTAGGGTTTTGTAGAAGAAATCGAAGATTTGTGCAAGAACTTACAAAGGTTGTTCAAAGGAGAGGCTAGGCAAGTTTAAATGATTCAGGTATGTGAACAAACTCTAGAATTTTAAATGATGTTTGAGTTAGGGAAAACCCTAAATCTATCCATGGGATTTGCTTTTGATTGGTTTGGGACAATCTTGTGGGGATGTTAGTAAGAGTGATTGACGCGATTTATTTTGAGTTTGAGGTGTTTTGGAAGAAAATCACGAGAAGAGGGAATTTATGGTGTTTCAAAGGGAGGAGATGCTGTCAAAATTTTCCGAACCTATGTTTTGTTTTGGCCATAACTTGGTCATTTCTTATCCCTAATTAGGTGATTCAAATTGCTGATACACTAAGACTTATAGTAGAACAAACTCCCTAGTAAGAATGAATTTTTAATTTGGACCCAATTGGACCCAGAAATCCGTTGAAGTGATGCTCTGTTTCGGATAAATTTCTGGTTCAATTCTAAAACAGTTATGTGTTTTGGAATAGTTTTGGTACTTAGGCCATAAGTTGAGTTTCACTCATCCTAATTGAGTGATTCAAATTTCTGGGTAAACTATACTTCTAGGAGAATAATTTACTTGAAGGAATGGTATACAAATTGCAACCCCAAAGTGTCAGAAATCCTTCAAAGGGGAGATATGTGCAAGAAAAAATCTTCTGTTTTGAAAATTAGAGTAGTCTGAATGTAAAATTCCATAACTTGAGTTATATTGATCCAAATTGGATGATTCAAATTGGAGAATAAACCTTAGAAACATATATTCAAATGATTAGAAGGGGCCATTACCAATATATGGAGTTAAGACCCCTGAAATTGAGAAAAACAGTAGGTAACCGAGTGAACAGGGCATACCGACCAGTTTGGCATAAAAATGCCATAACGGCAATTTGGGTGATCAAATTAGATGATTCAAATTCCTAATACAAAATAGACTAATAGAGCTATAATTTTAGTGAAGGATGTATAGGCTAAATATGACTCAAGTGTCCCCAGAAAATTTGGCAAGTGAAGGTGTATTGGTGGAATATCAGCCCTAACCAAAATCTAGAATGCACAAATGATTTTCTTTAGTTATTCTTTGATTGTGAAACTGTGTGATGGATTAGGGATTAACGGGGAGGAAGAGAGTCCGAGTTGAGGTGAAAAGATTCCGAGGCAGGAATTAAGGACGACAGTCTTGGGTTTGTTCTATCTCTACTCGATTCCTCGTTCCAAGTTTTTTGCATGTTTGTTCTACCTTTTCTTATTCGTTTCAATATTTGAAATGCTTTGATTCTAAATGCATAAAAATGTATATTGAATTGTTTTAAATGATTTGAAGAATTTGAGTTGTAAAATGTTTGCATATAAGAAAATTATGACTATTAAAATGAGCTATTTATACAAATGTACATATTGTAGCATGCTTTGCTATAAAAGATTTGAACGCCCTTAATAGAATGTTAGCAGTTTAGTTCGTATTAAGGGATAGATTGGTACATACCCGATAAGGGTCAAATTACTTTGATATTAGAATGATTGTATTGATGTGTCCACTCGATCAAGCCCGAGGGACCGTATCGGTGGTGATGCTATTGATTGTTATAACCGGTCGGCAGCCAGGCGGGGCAGTACTATGTTATAAAGCCATTTTACTCTGAGCACATTGACGAGGACAGGTACGGTGACTCGATATATCTGGCATATCGAAGACATAGGTTAGAATTACGTTAAGACTTAGCTGAATTGATTGGCATAACTGAATTGATTTGCATAATTGAATTGATTTGCATAATTGAATTGGTTTGCATCGCGGGGTGAAGATTGCAAAAAATGAATTGAATTGCATAAGCGAATTGAATTTGTGAGCATATTTGAATTGATTTGAGATTGTGAAATATTGGAGTTAGAAAGAGCATTGTGAAATGCATGATTTGATTAATGCATGTTTATTAGATATGAAAGTGATGTATTTTAGGATGATCAATGAACCATAGCAGTTGTATATAAAACAAGTATATATATTGTATTCACATTGATCATCCATAAAGATTTGAAAGTTTTGAATTGTTAAATTGCATGATTTTGTTTAAGCGAAACTGAGAATGGATTTGTATAGAACCACTAAACGCTGAAAATGCTAGCGTATTGTTTATCAATCGCGGAGTACCCGGTGATAGATAGTGAGCAAGAAAGAGGCAAGATGTCGAGAAGCCTTGAGTCAACGAGGAAAGAATTGAGGGTATGCTCCAGTCATATGCATTGTAATATCATTTTGAGCATGACTTTATCTTGTATTTAAAATAGTAAATTCTGAGAAACAATGTTGTATAATATTTTGAAAGGCATGGTATGCCATTTGTAAATGAATTGTTCACCACCAAATGTTTATATAGACTACCATTAGTGAAGAGCAGAAAATGCTTCGCATATTTGAAATGGTTTGAATGAAATGTGTTTTAAAATGGGTGTTACAAAGCACTCTTGAAATTTATGAAGATATCTTGTCTCGAAGAGAAGATTGGGCGATTTGAAGCAGTTAACTTGAATTGGGAATGTAGTGCCATACTTCGAGGAGGAAAGGCTGCCCCTTGAAAAGAACTGAGACCCGAGCGTTTCACTATTCCATACACCATTGGAAATGCTATCTTTGAGCCCTATGTGATTTGGGTGTCGACATTAATCTCACATGCCCTTGTCAATTTTAAGCGTTTGGGTTAGGTGAAGCTGTCGACTCTGGTCACACTTAGAAACGCAGGCGCGGAGATCTTTGGAAACATCAGGAGGTAATGAAGATGTCTCGGGTAAGGGTTGACAAGTTTATCTTTGTGATTCATTGTATTTAGATATGGAAGAGGATAAAGAAATACTATAATTTTGGGCGGACCGTTTCTTCTGTTGCGGGGCAATGATTGATGTTCGGAGGAGAACTAAAATTGAGTCTTGCCCGGAAGACGAGTCGAGTTGACATGTTTGAAGGCTTTGTGAGACATCGGAGAGAGAGTGATACTTGCTCATGAAACGGAGATAGTAGAGGCTATAGTGTCACAGCCAAAAGTGGTCTCGCTTCCAGACCCTTTGGGGCTAGCTTAGTGCAGGAGCTGGATTTTGAGAATATGAGTGAAGAGAGCGAAGGAATATGTAAAATGGATGGATTCTTTCGGACCGATAGAAGGAAATACTTGAATCTCAGGTGAGGAGCTAGCATGCCGGTGCCATCGGTTGAACAACACGAGATGGAACAAAACCTCTGCCTAGCCATTTGAGTATGCATATCTTGAGGTACAGCATCCACCCTACCGGTGATCATCTCAGGCATCCTTGGTGAACGCTAGGAGGAGAAGTTATTCGAAAGGTCATAGAGATCGCCAAAATGCACTTTCGGATGGTCTACAGCTGGAGTTAAAAGGGATTCGCCCTTCCATGTGCATGCAGCCTCGTATTTTGTTGGAAGATTAGCGTAAGCCTTGGTGACGAGAGGAGGTTGAATCCCGACTGATGAAAGAGGTAGTCAGAAAGGAAATGTGAAATATGGTAGACTTAAGGGTAATTTATCTATTTTTCGAACCAGTGCATGGTAGTCGGAGTTCAAGTAGGCACCTGGAAAGGGAGGGAACATGTCATGGGCGAATAACATATTCTTTGCCTTTATAAAGCAGATTCTGGATTGGATTTGTGACTGATTAGCGGAAACTAAACAAAGCCCTTGAAAAGATCATTTCCATTCTTAGTTTAGGATGGGATCTTTGGACGATTAGCGTGTGGGCAATGTTGCTTTTGGATGGATATTCCGGCTGATAAATTGCTATAGCCACGAGATCGGGGAGGCGACATTACATGTCCCTATGGGACACGTCTGCGTGACGGATGCCCTTTAGGGCTGTGTCGATCTTGGCTGGAGCAGATTGTCGCCGTGGCCTTATTCTCGGCATGGTTTGAGGGACAATGGGAATCTTCATGGACGATTTTTCGGTATTTGGGTAATTCGTTTGACAATGTCTGGAAAATTGAGATGTGTTGGTGAGGATGTGGAGACCAATCTTGGCCACTAAGTGGGAGAAGTATCATTTATGGTACGAGAGGGTATTGTACTTTGGGGCCGTGGATCACCGGCGTGAAGAGGATAGAGGTAAGACAGAGGCAGATTAGGAAGGAATGAAGAATTACACCTCCACCCTCATGGGTAAGGTGTTGAGTTTTTTGGAGCCGCATTTAGTTCTGTAGGCGTTCATCAAAGGAACTTCTCAGGATTCGCTAAACAGTGCTCCACAATCTCCCCAGTCCGGGAGACCCGTTTGTTTGTTGCCCCCGGTGTTTTTGGCTTTTTCAATATTAAGATAAATTGGTATCGGCTCCTGCCCGTAGTAGCTCGGATTGGTCTTTTCATTTGAACTGTGGCACAGGATTTTGCGGTGGGCGGTGTTAGAAGCCGAGCCGGGAGAAGAATTTTCCGGGACCATCTGGCCCATCATGACGGGGCAGCCGGGTGTGCTGGGTTAGATTACCGCTACGAAAAGAACTATTGTATTGTCTTTGCTTTTTGACAAATTCAGGGCTATTGATTGGTAGCTCAAGGTGATTACAGAATCGTGCCATTAAATATGATGACTAAGGGCGCCAAACCAGGTTGTCAGGTGGGTTCTTTGCTACAAGGTCATTGAGATTAAAGACAAGAAAGGCACTGAGAACCTAGTGGCAGATCATCTTTCACGATTGGAAGGGGCAAGTGATGAGGTTCAAGTGAATGACGATTTTCCAGACGAGCAACTATTAGCTATTGAAGACAAGAGGGCAGTTCCATGGTTTGCAGATTACGTGAATTATTTGTGGCGCGGTAATTCCCTCAATTGACTGTCATGAGAAAAGAGGTTTTCCGCACACCGCCGAGCTGCCACTATTGGGAGGAGCCAATCCTCTATGGAGCCAATTGATCGGCGAGAGGAAGGCTGATCAGGAGGAGATGTGTGCGGATGAAATGAGCAGTGTTTTGAACCGCACACTCTACCATGGTGGTTGTTTTGGTGGCAGGAAGAGCGGCGACTAGGTTACACCAGTCGGGTTTCTACATTGCCCTTATTCAAAGATGCTCAAGCCGTTTGTATCCACATGTGACAAATGTCCCAGCGAATGGGGGGCATTTCCTAGAAAGACGAACCGCCCGGCCGCCCCATTCTAGAAGTAGAACTGTTTGACCTATGGGGGATAGATTTCATGGGACCATTTCCCCCATCTTATAACAACTTGTACATCTTGCTGGTAGTAGATTATGTCTCGAAGTGGGTTGAAGCAATTCCGACCCGCACTAAACTTACGATGCCGAGTAGTGGCTCGAATTTCTTGCGACCACATATTCTCACGATTTTGGAACCCTCGAGCGCGATCACGGACCGCGGTACTCATTTACCAATAAGATGATTGACGAGTTTTGCAAAAGTATGGGATGCGCCATTGCATCTTATATCACCGTGATCAAATGGGCAACAGAGAGTGTCGGAATCGAGAAATTAAAGACCATTATGGAGAAAGCAGTTAACGGTTCGGCTTGGCCCGGTCTAAAGGAAGGTTGAATGCACTTTGGGCATCTTTAGGAGCAACATTTAAAAACACCCTTGGGTATGTCGCGCTACGGGAATTGTTTATGGCGAAACATGCCACCTTCAGGTGGAATTGGGACATCGAGGCTGCGGGCGCTCAGTTGAACATGGGCGATGCGCTAGCCGGTGAGCGACTACTACGACTTAGTGAACTAGGCAATTCGGGGGAGGCAGAAGCCTATGGCAGCGTGTTTACAAGGAAAAGACAACAAAAAGCTTTGGCACGATAAACACATTACCGGAGGAATTCGAGGCGGGACAACAAGTCCTCTTATTTAATTCAGGTCTAAAACTCTACTGGGATATTGAAGTCTAAGATGAATTCAGGACCTTTCCACGGTGACCAAGATCTTTTCACATGGAGGGCGAGGTTACACATCTGAGAGGGCATTTCCACAGTTAACACACTTGACGGTTGAGCGTACATTTTGAGGCGAGTTCCATGAGATGGTGATCATTCCATTTGACGCATCGAATGGCGTACGGTAAGAGGTCATAAGAGCTGGGTTCCAGGCACATTGAGATTCGAGGCGTGAGGCTAGACGTGCCAGCAGCAGCGCTTCTTGGGAGGCAACCAGGTTTTCTTACTGTTTTCACCGCTGGTTTAAAATTTTTGTATACGCTTTGAGATTATTTTGGTTTGATGTTTCTGTCCGTAATCGGAATCCCTTTTTGGATGTTTACTTTACGGGGACTCGCGATTGAAGAAGTTACGGGGAGGATCGTCTATCGCCAGGAGCACCCGCAAAGATCGGAGAGTCACATTACCGCAGAGGGTTTTCTCTTATCTTAGGCGTAGTTTGCGCGTATAAGTTTGAATTCTACGTAGCGTCGCGGCGTTGGCTCAATCCAGCGGCGTTGCGGGCGTCGCATGACGTCATAACACGACCGCAGCGTCGCGGCGTCTCAGCGTTTTAGCGTCGCTTGACGTCGGTTTACCCCTTCTGCGGAGCGTCAGCGATCGGCGAAAGATCTCAGCGTGCGACGGGTGAGTTTACTCTACGTAGCGTCGCGACGTTCGGTTTCGTATAGTGTGGCGTTGGTTTGGAACGCCTACGGGCGATGCGTGACGTTGGATCCCGACGTCGCCGGCGTTTGAATCGGCCGCCCCTCCTGCGGAGCGTCGTGGCGTTGGATTTCCAGCGATCGCGGCGTTGATTTTTACCTCACGGGCGTCGCGGCGTTGACCCGGCGTTGCGGCGTTGGAAGATTTCCTCTGCGGAGCGTCACGGCGTTTGCCGAAATATGTGGCGTTTGTGCTTGATTTAAGGCAAACACTCCCCATTTTTGCTCTACCCTTCCTTCTTCTTACGAACCATAGTGCCACTACAATGTCGCGCACTGCACAAACCCTTCTGGGGTCCACATCCACACCCGGGTCGGAGGCCATTTTTTTTCCCTCCGACACCCTCTCTGACTCCGCTGCCACCATCTCCTTCCACAACCCTCAGTTCCCTGTCCCTGCTCGCCATTTCCACACTCCACTTAGGCGTCCTCGCATTGGTCTAGTCATCCACCTTGGAATTAAGAATTCACATTGAATACATTTAGATTGATGGTCACATTTAGATCCTGATTGCGCTCCGAGTTAATTATTCATTTCCTAGTACATACAAAGGTGTTTACATCTTATTGTCTAACCCAGTTGGGTGTGTCACCTTGGTGCCCTTTCATTGCATTACCCTCCTAGGAGCCTGAGTCCTTTCACCAATGTCTGGAAAGAGGCAGAAGTTGCCTACAAAGCGAGTCGGGCAGAGTGAGGACCCGCCCAATTTCGATGTCACCGCGGTTTGTTAGCGGTGCCGCCCGATCGGTTCGGCACCATGCGAGAACACGTTCTTTCGTGGGAAAGGGTTTCCACCACCACAATGATTTTTTGCAAGGCCGATTGCGACGAGGGATGACAAGCGAGGCACTTTGCAAGCCACCTCATCGGTGGCGATGAGTGTGGTGTGAGAATTCGCCAACCTCGCCTCCCACGTCAAGAAGAGAGGTTAGTGAGGGTGTGTTGGTGGAGCTTAGAGTCTGAGGAGTCGATCAATTACTATTATAATCTTGATCATGTCCCTCGGAGCCGTTTGATCGGCTACGAGGCGGCAGAGCTACTGGGGTCATTCGGGTCTTGACAAATGCGCGGGGTGAGTGGAAACTCAACAATGAGGGCCATGTCGTCCACTTAAAGGCCAAGCACTTGGCCTATATCCCCAAGGTCTGGCATCACTTCATCCACACGTCGCGCGTCTCGTTCAGGCACGGCAAGCGTGTGTGAAGTGACGGCCCAGCATGTCGATGCTGACTATATGCTGTCGTTACGGGATATTCCTTTTGATGTTAGGCGGGGGTTATAGGGCGCCATCCCTCCATAGCAAGGACGTTAAGATGAATTTTGCCAGGGCACCACTTTCCTCATTTATGGCTTTATCTGGCAATTTGGGGTGCCCCTAGATGACAATGAGAGCGTAGGGTTACACCCCGTGAGGCAATATCGGTTAAGAGGGACAAGCGCAGAGATTGTACCACGACACGAGGGCTCACGATTACGGCCATGAGCCCTCGGATGAGGACGAGCTTCCGACTATCGGGCCATTTGGACCTGGGGCGTCCCGGGGGGACGGTGGGCGATCGTCTCACCACTCCACCACCACCACGGCCCATTGCAGGAGGCCGGCTCATACAGTCAGCACGAGCCTCAGGGACCCAGGTGCTCTCTTGCGGCGCTTTGATGGCTTTTTGGGACGAGACCCGGGAGGCTACCGAGTCCTCATCACCCACACGGGATATGCGGAGGCGCCGCCGGCGATATGCGTGCGGTGTTGGCCAACCGAGGCCACTATTCTTTAGCGACCTTGATCGCTCAGCCCGGCTTCGCGGCTTATAGCTCTCCACCGATCGCCACCACCACGGTGACCTACGATCACCGGGGAGTTCCCTCCACCTTCCCTACGTTCTTTCATTGCCGAGTGGGGACCTTTGCCATTTTTTGTTGGGGGGTGTGGGTGGTGCTCGGGTTTTTCTTAGATTAGTTTTATGTTTATGTGTGTTGTAGTTTATTTTCATTTATGCATGTTAGTTTACATTTTTACGTTTTAGTTTCATTTACGCTTGCTCATCTTAGGATGTTGAGTTTGTGTTTGAATAATGTTTGTGTTTTAGGTAGATCATATACATATGTAGTGGTGTCGTGTTTAGGTAGTTTGTGTGTGTGATGCCATGCTTGAGAATAGGGGATCACTTTTGAGCCGAATCCACTTTTGTCATAGAAGAAAGGTTTCATTGGATGTTTGAATGCTCGGGAATTAGGTTGCATAGGTGGGGAGGCATAGTGCATCACCTCCAGTTATTCAAGAAACTATTTCTCAAGGAACCTATCACACTCACACTGAAGCCAGAAGCCTTTAAGGAGTATGCCTAGGTGCGAGCCAAACTTACCCAAGGTTCAACAAACCACAGGAGTCTCTAAACACTAAAGAGATGGGACACCATGAATAAGAGGATTAATTTTTATGTTTATGTGTCT